>ML811680.1:86504-98062 GCA_009831015.1 Picea engelmannii | reverse complement strand
GATCCAAGATGGAGTTCCAAGATAGAGATCCAAGATGGTGATCCAAGATGAAAGTTCAAGATGTTGATTCAATATGGAGGTCCAAGATGAAGATCCAAGATGGGGTTCCAAGATGGACATCCAAGACAAAATTTCAAGATGGAGTTCCACAACAGAGATCAATTCCAGGATGAAAATCACTTGAAGGGAATTTTAGCAAAGTGGATAGAGACCAGAGGAATCTTTGTCATCACTAAGTTGTTGAGTAATTCATACTTTTGTATGTCCAAAAGTTGTTCAGTGGGGAGGTGTGACCCAGGAGTATCCATAATGATAAAAAAAAATGACAAACTCAAATGATAATTAAAATGAATTCATTGCAAACAACTAGACGAGATCTTTTCAATGCAATTTGAACAACCTCAAACAGACGTCGTATGAAGAAATTATGATGCTATGAATATTTTGACCAATAAGGAAAAAGTAAAATAGGGCAGGACACATGGCATCATTGAAAGGATGGCACGTGGTAATACAAACAACATGTGGTAGGTTGACATGACAAGTAAGGTATTGATGTGGCAGGGATATGATGTGGTTGTACAACGTTGACTGGATATTGACGTGGCAACTAATGCAGGAAAGTGACTGTACAAGTTATGTGCCGGTGATGTGGACCAATCATAAGGTTGAAGGTGGAACCCTTCGATTTTCCAATGTTGGATAAAGAAGCATCAAAAGTTGATGGAGTCAAAGGGAATCAAGCCCCTGACCTATATGAATCAAACTAACGACTTCAATTAACCATCCGAACGAACTATGCTACCGTGTCACCTGTAAATCCTCTCAAGCTTTATTATATTTAAGTGTGTTATTGTAATAAATAAAAAATGGGGTTGGATTTATGTGGATTGGAACCAACGACCTCTAGATATGTCAACGAACTACAAATCCGCTGACCATTGTGCCAAACCACTATCTTGGTTAATCCAACCAATTTTTTTTTATTTAAATTGCATTTCATTCCCAACTGAGCATATAGGGGGTCGGGTGGGTTTTGAGCCGTCGACTTCCCCTATATAAACCAAGTGCCCGACAATTTGTAGACACAAAGAGGTGCAAAGGTGCAGAGGTCTGTAAGACATACAGGAAGAGATCCTGAGGTGGGAATTTTGACAGTGTGCAAGAGTTGTACCTTTTTCTCGAATTTCATGCCAAGGGGGGTCCTTACTATGTCCAAATCTAAACAAACTAGTTTTATATCTTATTTTGTCTTAAAAAATATTAAAATTAAAAAATAATAATAATACAAATAAAAATCATTCCAATCGAAGTCCAGGAAGTGAAGAAATCACTAATATAAAATCAATTATTTTATGTTTTGTTTTGTGATGAACTTTTATATCTTATTTTATCTTAAAAAATATTAAAATTAAAAAATAATAATAATACAAATAAAAATCATTCCAATCGAAGTCCAGGAAGTGAAGATATCACTAATATAAAATCAATTATTTTATGTTTTGTTTTGTGATGAACATGAGTATTGGAAAGAAAATATATTTTGAAAGACTCTTTGTATTTTTGCTAGATCACTTCTACTAGATGCACAATGATCATCACATTTCATAAGTATCATCATAATAGAGATTTTAATTAATATTGATGGAGTTATGATTATTTCAAATTTCTTATATGAAAACCATAAACACATAAAGGAGCTTCATTGAAGTTATTTATTCAAAAATCTAGTTATATTTTTGGGCTATAGTAAGAAGATGCATTTTATAGGAAAATTTGATGGTATTATTATTTAATAAATCATAAAGGATTAGAAGAAATGATCTCCAATCACATGGAAAATATATCTATATAGAGATTTATAGGATCATGCTACCATATGGTGTGACTCACTTAACTTTACAAGATAAGGACACTTTCAAATGAAGCATATGAACAAACATTTTTAGATAGGTGGTATCATGCAAAGAAAAAGGATAATGAGATCCATAAGGTTCTATTTTTATGGGAAATCACCATATTACAACTCCATGGATGCCTTAAGAGGGAGAAGGTTAATTAATTCTAAAAATAATAACAAGAAGAATAATTTCATCAATGTTAACTTGATAAAATATTGTAGGTTCCAACAAATAATATTCAGAACACACAAGCTGATGTCAAGCCTATTAAAAATTTTAAAGATTTGAAGATCAATATGGTACATATGTTTTTCTTTTGGATTTCCATTCTCTAGATATGGATGATATGGATATTATTCTTGGTTATCCTTGGATGGAATTAGTGGGCACAATTAATATTAATGTGAAAAAGAAAATTATGAATATTTAGTACAAGAAAAGGAAAGTAATTTTGTGGGATATTTCTCTTAGCTAAAACCATGGGCCAAACATGGCACATGAAGAATCCCTTATAGGGAAACTGATTTCAATACCATAGTGACATCAAATGCAGATTCAAATCTTGAATCTGAAGAAGAGTCTACATAAATACCTAATGGAGTGCCCTAAGTGGGGCATAACGAGTAATAAACTATGAATATACATGACTTAAAGGTGTTAGCACAAGAATTTGAAACTACCAAATTGGCATAAGACATTAGTCAAATCTATTCCTGGAAAGTCACTGCCGAAAGTGCTACCAAATATCCTAGCACTGGTGAAACTATGGTGTTGCGAATTCCACAGAGCGCTACCAAAGTTAGAGTCTTTGAGAAGCATGGATGTAAAATTGGTTTTTGTTGAATAAAGGCCTGAGGGACCAATCTCCAAAACTGCCAGCTATCAGCACCTGCACCAAAAAAAACACAGATCAACAGTTAGTCACACAATTCAGCGCTCAAAGTAATTGACAGATCCATGGTAGAAATACCACAAGGAGGGGCCAAAAGCATCAGTGCACTACAAAATCTTTGGGTGCTACAAAAATATTAGTTACAGAGGAAGTGCCAAATGTCTTGATAACTGCCCATCGTTATAACATTTAGATTTCCTATTAAGCCTTGATAAAACTCCCATTTGATTCCTTCGACCCAGATTTTTTTTTTGACCTGCATAGCAAAAATAAGCTTTTCATTAGCTTTCCTAAACCTCTATTTGGATAAGTTATTTATTTTCAAATAAAGAATATATATATAACTAGGATTGTTTTGGCCAAAGATGTGGAGCTCGAGTTTACAAATGTTAAGTTTCGTGGTGGATAGCTTGAGGCTAGGTGCCATGAGAATGCCATGATTTCTTCTAGAATGCACGGGGTCCGAGTTTCTGCAACAAATTGGCGAGGGTTTTAGCCTAGGAAGTTAGTCGGGGTTATAAATCATCGAATACCTTCAACAAGGTTCCTTGTATTCCTTGTGGTTACGCCATTGGTTTTTCTAGCAACTAGGGCTCTCCTTTCTGCATCTACGTCTATTCCTACAGGTCATGATTTCTCAGGAGATGGATATGTTAAAATGGAACAGGAAGACGATTAGAGAAATCAGAGTTCAATAGAGATAATTGACTCTCTCTTCCCAAAGGAGGTGATGGATGTCATAACAGCAAGCACAGATGACTCGAGAAGCATGAACTTAAATATTGTTGGACGAAATGACTTGTCTTCCTCATGGGTATTAGAAAAGCTCTCAGAAGTAAATTAAAAGGAGATTGCCTACTATGAGAGGCAATCAATAATACATAGCTCACAACTTGTCACGGAGGAGGATAGGTGGAGGGTGGTTCGAAGAATTAATTTTGGATCCTCTACTTTTAATATTCTCTCATTTTTTGAACAACATACTGAAGTAGATGTACCATAGTGCATGTAAGCTAGTGGTTCTTGTAAGCACTTGATGCTTGATTCTCAAATATTCTTCCTTTGTTAACGAAGGTAAAATCATCAAACTTGTATAGGTTGATCATTCTAATTAACAGAAAGGATGGAGTTCTTCATCAATTGTGTGCTATTCTTGTACAAGCACAAGATGATCCAACTCCACAACCATCTTTACTGGGCCTCCAACCTCCAAAAGAGAAATCTTTCAATCCTCTTATTCAAATATGTTTGGATGATATGACTAAACACCAGAGGTTGCGCACATTAATGAAATGAGAGTGGGTTAAAGGGTTGTTACCACATAGCAGTGTTCATGTATATTACACAGTACAATGGATTCACATATTCTTCTGTATATTTTCTGTGCACTTTTGGAGCATCCATAGTGGATGTTGCATGTGGAATCCACTTCTTATCCAAGTACACACTCTAGCAATAATCCTTTATTTGTTGGTATTCTTACCTCCACTTACAACAATTGTCATTGGAAATTTTCTTGTTTGAAGTGCACTCCTCGCCACTGTCAAAATGGTTTTTTAATCCGAAAATGTAAGTTTCAGATGTGCAGAGACAGTGGCATCACCACAAGTTCAAGAGATAAGACTGTTTTGCGTCACAAGGAACGGATACTCATATTTTTGTATGGGATGTGAACACAACACATTCTTCCAATGAAATGAATATCCATGAAGGCTAGACAGGGTAAAGGAATCAAGTTTTGCAATCTGAACAGTTTTGAAAAACTCAGAACTTTCATCAACTTATTTTGGTCCACAGAGGTGTTGTTAGTTGTTGAATCCCTAGACTTTCAGCAGCTAAATCTGCTATGTTCTATACATGTTAGCTACCAAAAGTGAAGAGATGCACAGAATTCACAGTGCCATCGTTTCACCAGTCCTAGGAGATTTGGTAGCACTTTCGGCAGTGACTTTCCAGGAATATATTTAACTAATGTCTTACGCCAATTTGGTAGATGCAAATTCTTGTGCTAACATAGGCTCCACAGGGGATAGATACCTCCCTGTGAGGCTCTAAGAACTCTTGTAGTTTCAGTGCCTTATCCATAGGGATGCTCCCAACCTTTAACCTCTGCAACTTGCTTTGTAAACCTTTAACCTTTAATAGAATTCCAATCTGATCCAAGCTTCTGCAACTTATTCTAACAACAAACGACTGAAAACAAACTTAAAGAATCTACATGCTTGTATGGTGAGCTTATTCTTCTATATGTGTTATATGCCGAAAGTGTAGAGATGCACATAATTAAAGTCTCTTCTCCCAGATCATATCCAGTTGTTTCTAGATTAACAATGAAGACTTCTAGGTGCATCCCAACTCCAAAATACAGAAGATAAATGTCTTTTTAGATTTTGAGGAAAGTTTTAAAGAATAAAAGTCAAACTTGAACTCTTATTCGGTTGAAGGATGAACAGATCAGGATCCAGATGTCAATTAAAGATTCTAAAATGATTGTCATACTTGTGAAGAACATTTGTCTAAGACCCTAGATTTGGATAAGGGTTTGACTCCTTTTATATAGGATATGTTCATATAATTTTGTAATTAGTTTGATATTATGTTATTCTTAGTGAAATTAATATATATAAATATGAACATGGATACCCAAGTGCAATGAGGAGAGATATTAGAATAACACAGCAACATGAAATCCAAGGAGAAAATGAAGTCAATATCGAGGTGGTAAGAAAGTAGTTGGACCCCCTATTGACACTTCATTATGATGGATGGATGCTCATGTGTGGTATGAGTCGACTCCAACACTTATCAGATCATATTATGTATCATACACTCATGTTTTGAGGATGAAGTATGTGAAGCGGGATGAAATGTTATGTACCTAAGGATGTACTTATGGGGGAGTAATTAATGCAATGTGGCCATAATCACTGAATAGAATCCCTTGGTAGTTGGTTGGTAATAAATAGATCCACTAGGTAGGTAAAGGAAACATATACAGTAATGAAGACTAGTTGGCATAGACTCCTTGGGATACTCATGAGAAAGTTCAAATACACATGAGTACCATTGTATTGAGATATGTTGGATTTTGATGATTGTATTACAACAAGCATGGTTTGTGGAATGATTCCTTCCAAAATAAGTTATTGATGTTGTTACCCTAATTTAAAGGTTCTCTCTACGTTCTTGGGTTGTTGATTGTGTATATGCATTTTATTGTTATAAAGTTAAAGATTTATCTTTTATCTTTTATCTACCAAAGTTTACTACATATAATATTAATTATTTGTATCTTTGTAGTGTACTAAAACTAAAGTTTTAATATTTACACTTTAATTCATTGAATAGAAACATGATGAAATATCATATTGATGTAATGTATATCAATATGGATTGTTTTGCTTAATGATCTCAAGGTGAATTCTAAAGTGATAAGAATATAGATTTCAATTTTTTTAATCAAGAAGCAATAGATCAAATCACATTTTAATTGTGACATATGATAAAATTACATTCCAATATTGTTTGGATAATACTAGAATAGAATATTTTATAACATCTACCTAATTTGAATGTTGTGCATCATAGGATGTGGTATCACAATTTTATTAATGTGATCGTATAAACTAGTGAAGCACCCTTTATAAAAACCAAGCGTATGATGCTTAGTTGGAATATCAAGACATTCTCCACATTACTATTCATTTGGTTTTCTCGTTAGATTGTGCTATTGCTTTCCTCGTCACATCTTGAACAAAATAATGCAAGTTATGAAAAGAAGAGACTCGTAGAAGGATTGCATCACTACACACTCCTTGAGCCTCAGATCATTTTCTCTCAATTGTTCTCCTAAATGATTTTTCAACATACTCCTCTTCCACCTTTTTCTTTCTCATCATCATGTGGTCATCAATATCCACCACTTTAAAGCACAAGTTGATCTCCTAAACCTCCTTTGCAAAGCTACAATTGATAAACTGATCATGAAAGTACGGGAATCCCACAATAGGAATCACATGCTCATGTTATCCAAAGTTGAGTTTCATCCATTTTATGTAAAGAATAATCCCACTAATATGTGAGCAAGGACTTGAAACTATGGTTCCCACCTTAGAAATAGGGAACACTTTTTATAAAGAAGAATGAAATTGTTTCATTGCATTGATTTCCTTGACAATATGGTCCACTGATTTTAGTATTAGTACAATATATGCTACCTATAAAATGTGTGTCAGATAAATCATGTAGTTGCATTAATTTTAACAATAATATAACTTAAAATAATAAAATATATTAATTTCAATAATAATATAATGCAAAATGATTCATTACAATAATAAATTGAAAAACAATATAAAATAAATTGATTTGATGCATTAATTTAAACATAAAGATAATGCAAATTTTCCAATAAAATAACTTCAATCACAATACAATTAAAAATAATTTCAAAATTTAAAAAAAAAAAATTATGAGTTATTTGTATAAGTTATACCTTACAACCAAAATTATGCCAAAGAATGTAAATAATGAGTTACGCCTTACAACCAAAAATATGCCAAAGAATGTAAATAATGTTACCATGTGAAATTGAAGAGAAAAGGATTAGTTTTGTAAAAAAATAACGCCACAATGATTATGAAATGGCTAAAAGAAAAGTTGAAAAATATTTATTATTATGAAATGGGTAAAGAAAAGTTGAAAAATATTTATTATTATGATCATTATATAATTTTATATGCTTTTATGATTTTTTTCTTTTTCTTTTTCAATTTTTTTTATGTTTTTATACTAAAAAATATTATACTCATTTCAATATTTTCATTGTTTAATAAATTAATGAATATGAAAAAGACAATAAATTATTTATGTTTTCATACTTAAAAAAATATTATACCTCATTTCAATACTTTGATTGTTTAATAAATTAATGAATGTAAAAAGACAACAAAGCTGGGAAAAACTATGACTTTCTACTTTTTCTTTTTCCTCCTTTTTCAAGTTTTTTTTATGTTTTTATACTAAACAAATATTATACCTCATTTCAATACTTTGGCTATTGAATAAACTAGCACGACCATTTAAGTTGTGGTTGATGAACGCTGATAAGCAATTACAGTGATTAAACAATGTGATTGAACAATGTATTATATACAGAATTATCAGTAACTCTTAATTTAAACCAGTATGCAAAGTAAAACGATGGGAAAGAAACAAAAACAAAACTTCGCATGTAGTTTCACGGATTCACCATTCATGGAACTTTACCAAGACTTTATATCTGGTTGTTGGTATATGGTTCAATAGAAACTGCATTTGCCTCTCCGTAATCGTTGAAGACTGTGCCCCTCCTGGACACTCACCAAACTTCTTTTTCTCTCCACTACGCTCTTCCTCGACACGCATCACTTCTTTTGCAGATTATAAGTGAAGAGATCGGGAACCATGTTTAGGGAGAGCAAGACCTTCATGCGTATAGATGTTCTGGTGCGATGGCATGATCGAATGTTGGTCTAGTTATTGATCCATCTGTAAATCGCAGAAAATGAAACCCTCATGCAAAAATGAAACGCAAACGCTCATGGGTCCACGATCCAATATGAAACGCGACAACAGAAAATGAAATGAAATGTGACAACAGAAAATGAAATGCTAAAACGCTCATGGAGAAAATGAAACGCTTACGCTAAAATGCTCATGGAGAAAATGAAACGCTCATCGGTGGGCAATCCAATATTAAATGTGACAGTTGAGGAAATCCAAAGGTTAATCATTTAAACGTGGCAATCATATGGTGCTACAGTAATTTCTTAATATGATTAGGTAAATGTTAAAAAGTAAACAGGGGCAACTTATGCATTCAAAAATACAAGGAAGTTATGAAGAGTAAATCACATTCATTGATTTTGGAGGACTACTAAGAATATGCCAGCATCTTCAATTGTTAGCCGTAAGATTAGAATTTTAGATTAAAAGGTGATTAATTGTGCCCATTATCAATAGGTGTACGCCTTTCGGCATAATAAATGTGAAAAGACAACAAATTATTTATGTTTTTATACTTAAAAAAATATTATACCTCATTTCAAAATTATTTATGTTTTTATACTTTAAAAAAATAGTATACCTCATTTCAATACTTTGGTTGTTTAATAAATTAATGAATCTGAAAAGACAACAAAGCTGGGAAAAACAATGTATAAAATTATATATGTTTTATGAAAATTTATATACATTTTATTACTTTTATCTTTTAAGACTTAAAAAAATCCATTCTATAAGGTTTTATCGCTTTTTGACACTTAATAAATCATATTTTTGAATAAGTATTTTCATGTTATATGTGTGGGTACTAATAATAAAACACACCCACACTATGCTCTAACAACTAGATTTAACTGCATCATAGTAATTTGGATAATTATGGTGATTTAATTGCTATACTTGTGGTGATTTGGATGATGACAATTTCAAGCAGTGGTCTAGATGTTGTATTTTTTTTTGAGACTTTTTACATTTGCAGTATACTTGTGGTGATTTGGATGATGACAATTTCAAGCAGTAGTCTAGATGTTGTAATTTTTTTTGAGACTTTTTACATTTGCAGATTTGAGACCAAAATCCAATGAGAAATGGTTGAATTTCCAGATTTGCCAAAGTTAAAACGTTTAGCCACAACGCCCAATTTCAATGTCACGCACATTATTACGCCGAAAGGCGTACACCTATTGACAATGGGCACATTTAATGATCTTTTAGCCTTAAATCTTAATCTTATGGCTAGGAATTGAAGATGTTGGCATATTCTTAGTCGTCCTCCCAAATCAATGAATGAGATTTACTCTTCATAACTTCCTTGCATTTATGAATACATACGTTAACATGTTTACTTTTTCACATTTACCTAATCATATTAAGAAATTACTATAAGGCTATATAATTGCCACGTTAAAATGATTAACAAAGATTATTATCTATGAGAGATTTTATTGCCACGTTTGGATGATTATCAAGCACTACCTAAAATGAATTACAAGTTTAACTCCGGGATGTGAACCRTGGCCACGTTTGGCCTGCATTATGAACTATGGCCATGTTATAGCCGTCTTTAGTTAATGCGGGATGTGTGATTCATTTCACTATATAGCAGTTACGGTATAGCTGTCATTAACTAATACATGATGCGTGATTCGTTTCACTATCCATCAGTTACAGTAGACATTAACATTTGYGAKTTTTACGCCGAAAGGCATACACCTATTGACAATGGGCACATTTAATGATCTTTTAACCTTAAATCTTAATCTTATGGCCATGAATTGAAGATGCTGGCATATTCTTAGTCGTCCTCCCAAATCAATGAATGAGATTTACTCTTCATAACTTCCTTGCATTTATGAATAGATGCGTTAACATGTTTACTTTTTCACATTTACCTAATCATATTAAGAAATTATTATAAGTCTATATAATTACCACGTTAAAATGATTAACAAAGATTATTATCTATGAGAGATTTTATTGCCACGTTTGGATGATTATCAAGCACTACCTAAAATGAATTACAAGTTTAACTCCGGGATGTGAACCATGGCCACGTTTGGCCTGCATTGTGAAYTGTGGCCATGTTATAGCCATCTTTAGTTAATGCGGGATGTGCGATTCGTTTCACTATATATCAATTACGATATAGCCGTCATTAAMTAATACRGGATGCGTGATTCATTTCACTATCCATCAGTTACAGTAGACATTAACATTTGCGATTTGTTTCCCTATCCATATCCATACGTTACAGTAGACATTAACTGCCCAACTAGAACCTCAGTTGCCCGCCTTCTCTTCAAGTGAAGAACAAGAAAGGTTGCCCGCCTTCTCTTCAGGTGAATAACGAGCAAGGTTGTGTCATGGCTTGTAAGAGTGCCTTCTTTTCCTTCAGTACACCTCAGTATTGCTGCACAGGTTCATATGGCAATCCCTAGACGTGCAGGCCTACTTCTTTCTCTCGTCTCCTTAAGAATTTATGTCTCCGAACTTATAGTTATGCCTATGACAATCCAAGCAATTTGTTTACATGTTATGAGGTTTGAAGGATCTATGCAGGCCTATCTATGGACTAGATAATCATTCAATGAAATAGCATAACAATATACTAAATACTAAATGATTAAATCACAATATCATAGAAAGAAGAAAGAATTGTAATTGCACAAAAAAGGTTGTGTTCATTGTGATAAACCTTGATATTTATAACAATACATAGCCTCATAGAACAAACAGTTAGTTGCTCCTGATTGAATGCTTACAACAATTGATTTTAGAAAACTATTCATGCATTTTGCATGCATTATTTAGTCAGACAATCTATATCTGAATACAAACAGACAGAAAAAAGAAAATTGCAAATGAATTGATGGATTGCATCATGTCAGATGATTGACAAGACTGCATCAATTACCAACATACTCCCCTTGATGCTGAGAGGGCTCACAATCTGATCTCGAAGTTTCAAAAACTAGACTTTAGCAACTCCCTTAGTGAAAATGTTTGCAATTTGTTCTTAGGTATTTATATACATTAGTTCTACTTCCTTCTTTTGCACTAAATCTCTAATGAAATGATACTTTAAATCAAAATGTTTTGTCCTACTATGATGGACTGGATTCTTGGCCAATTTGATGTCACTAGTGTTATCACAAAATATTATTGTAGGATGAATTTGCTTCTCTCCAATTTCTTCTAGAACTTTTCTAAGCCATAATGCT
>ML811680.1:32756-45053 GCA_009831015.1 Picea engelmannii | reverse complement strand
CTAGTATGTATCTGTTACAGGGCATAGTACTACCACCTGCTACCTCCACTTTGAATCCTTCAAACTCTACTATAGGTATGTGCCTCCTCTTCAGTAATGTTGCATCAATGAAATTGTGGGAAGCTCCTCCATCAATCAGAACCAACACTCTCTGTCCTTGAACGACCCCTCTCATCCTGAAGGTGTTGAACTTGGGTACCCCGCTAATAGATGCCAACGTAGCCTTCTCTCCAGCCGCACAGTCTAGTTCTAGAACCTCCTTGTTTGCACCCAATTCGTCACTAGATGAGAAAATTAAGAGTGTTTACATGCCCCGTTGGGCTCTGCTAGGCATGACAACTATAAGGTAAAAGGTTAGAGAAAGAAATAATAAAACAATAAGCAAAAACAAACTACAACTAATTAAAACTAAGAGCATATGGGAAAATGAAAAACAAAAGTAAATGTACCAATATCACCAATATATAAGCTGATCTGATTGATGAAATCCAAAGACACAAAGAAGAAAGGGGACTTGGGTCCCTTCTTCCTCCAATGGAAGGCTCTTGAGGCCCTCACTGATTTCTCTCCTTTACAATGAAAAGATGAAACGTGGGTGAAAGAACTCCAAGCTTATTCACTCAAGAGAGGGGTGAATAGCTCTATGAAATGCAGCTTGTAATGTGTATTGCCAAAGAATGGGTCCTTAGCAATCTCAGCAGCATAACAGTATGAAGAATTCCTTGAGAAAATGGTGGTCATTCATGGCTTTTAATAGCCAAGCATTGGGTTATTATGTGGCCTCTTTTGAATGTGAAAAGGGGCTCTTTAGGGCACAATTAGGTCTTTGACCAGCCCACCATGAGGATTGAACTTGGATTTGGTGTCAAATCGATTTGGGAGCCGATCCATTAGTGGTTGGGAAGCCGACCAGTTTCAATAAATGCACCGTTTAGAAGGCGTGCGGGTTTTTCTCCAAACAGTCGCGCCTTGTGCACATATGCGCACCCTGTACGAAGCTGTTACGCGCATACGCGCGCACGCCCAAAGGATGTAAAGTGCCTTGCAATATTTTGGCCATTTTGTATAGTTTTGACCCTTTTGCTGTGCTATGGAATTAACCTTGTGCCATGAATGACTTCTTTTTTGTTTTGACGATGCAGAGTTCTTGTCGCCACGTGTGGACGAAATTTCAGTGATAACAGATGCCCCCTGATGGATGAGGTTAGGAGCAAAACGTATAGCCGAAATCCATCAATGTTTCTTTTGCTGAGGATGGTGTTGTAAGGGAGAGCAAGAATGAGACCACGCAGAGTGATCCTTTGGAGAAGAAAGGAACCTGTAGATTCCGACTTTCCGTAAGGTGTGTATCAATATACAAGTGTGTACAAATGAGGCGGGCATGCCCCATGCTTGTGTAATGTAATTCTGAAATGTTGATGTAGACAACTGCAGCGCCCTCGGGAGAGGAATGATAAAGGCATAAGACAATTCTGCAATGGAACATACTCTGAACCAGCGGTAATAGTCGCGGAAGTAACCAACGACGATAATGTGGGCATTGGTGGCCCTACCAAGTTCAGAGGTCTTCGGCAATGGATAAGAAAAACTGCAATAGTCACAAAGTAAGACCCACCACAACATGAGAAAGTGTTGGCGTCGAATGTTATGGGGGTCAACGACAACAGGGAGCAATGGTGTTTCCCCCTGTGTCGTCCGAGATCTCTCATTAAATGGGGAATGAGAATCAAGATACTGTCGCCCTTCTGGAAAAGTGTGTTGATGTCGACAAAAGGGGGATGCGACTTCCAGAAGCAAAGGGCTTCATGGAATCTACTGTGGTGAGGAAGTGGCAGAGGTACATGGACGAAGTCAAGAAGTGGGAAGACTCAAGACTACCCTTGGCTGGAGAATGTGTGAGACAGCCAGTGGCCGCAACCGTGTGACAAGGTCAAGTGTCAGGGAGACGCCAAGACCGAGGATAAGTTGTGCCAGAGGCGGGACAAGGTGAACAAATTCATAGGATAAATGGTAATTGACCTGGGGAGTATTCTGAAGATAGAGATGATGTCGGTGAGGGTAAATGAAAAGTAATGCTCCAACCAAGGGTGACATGGGTTGCATGTGGCCAAAAGGAAAGCAGGTCGCCAATGGTGACGACAACAGTACAGAACTGCGTATAAATATGTTTGTACAATAAATAATGAATAAATGTGGGAAAGATGTACAAAATATAGAAATGGGTGCCCCAGTGTGAAATGAGTGCCCCAGGGAGGGCAGAAATTTCTCGGAAAACTGATGAAGGGTGGGGGCCCCATTGGCAAGTTTCTGTATGAGGTATGTGAAATGAAGATAGGTTCGCAGATGGGCAAACGGATGGTGGATGAAATGGTGGGTTCATGATCTTGCGTAGGTGTAGGTGCAAAAGAACATGACCATAAAGCGATGTGTTGGGAGTCCGTATGGGAAGCTAGCAAAATGAGGAGAAGAAGTATGTGGTTAATTCGCAACATAATGAAAGACTACCGGGACTCCCATCCCTAAAGGGTGATGAAGAACAACATGAGTGTCGAAAGTGTCAAAAAGTGCTATGAATGGGACAACTCATGTAGGTGAGAATGCTACCGGGTGGCAGTACTGAAGATGCAACTGGAGGTGTGAGTACTGCAGAGCCGGGAAAGGGCATCCTAAAGGCCAATTTCAGAGGGTGTGACTGGAAATGTAAATGCAATATAGCGGGAGAGACTACATGCCAGTGTTGAGTATATACCTGAAGGAATGTTGTTTGAGGGATGATGATCAAGTACCTGCACAGAGAACAACCAAATACCCAAAGTGAACAATATCTGAAGAGAAGAGCAAATATGAACATGTATTTAGATAAATGTGACAATGCGTGTGCGTACCTGGTCATGATACGAAAAAAAGGGCGCCCCGGGGGCTCAGGGTGAAAAGTGTCCCAGGGACAGCCATGATGTAGGTGGCGGGATGCTGATCCCGTGGCTGCAGATGGTTTGGAAAATGGACGTCGTGGGCTCCCGGAATGGTGAGTGGAAGTTTGGCAAAAAGGGCTATATATAGCTGTAGGGCCCACATTGCCACCTCATTTGTACTTGTTGCTTCAGTGAGTTTACGAGCAGATTCAAAGGAGATTGCATGATTATGAGAGCACGAGGTACCCGATTCACGACATGCGAGTTTCAGGTTAGTGGTCTGAACATCCTGCATAGTTATAGGTTTCCAATTTTTGGGTAGGGTAGGTACGGGGGGTCGTACGGGAGGTTTTGGGTAGAGGAGGGGCCCACATGCGTGGGGGAATCGGTGGAAGGTGCGCATGAGTGTGCGCCCATACTCGGAAAAAGCGCGCATGTGGGCGTGTGAGAAAGAAATTAAGGCGCGCCCTAGGGGCGCACCTGTGGGTTAGACAGGCGCGCATGAGTGCGCGCCTGTGGGGTGAACAGGCGCGCTTACAAGCACGCCTGTGGATCAGACAGGCGTGCCCTAAAGCGCGTCTGCGTTGTGAACAGGCACGCTCATGAGCGTGCCTGTGGGAAAAACAGGCGCGCACACATGCGCGCCTGTGTAGTGAACAGGTGCGCATGGGTGTGCGCCTGTGGGTGGTAAAACTGTGCCTTTGAGGCAAGGTTTCAGGGTGAAGAATTTAACTTTTTTGATGTATTGGGTGATTGCCTAAGCTAATATAGGACTTTGGGTTGTGTGCAGGTGGCGAGCAGGGATCATGGATGTACGGTGGCGTGAGCGAGACTGGTCACAGCTACGAGAGGCTGTGACCAATGCACCGTCGGCAGTTCGAGCGGCAGTTCGAGCAGCTTTAGCAACCAGTGGGTTGCTAAAGTTTTTTGATTTCCCTTTGATACGGTTGCAGGAGTATTTGCTCCAGTTTTTGATCGAGATGTGGAGCCCTGATCGACATTGCTTCCTCGTGCGAGGAGAGGAGATTGCCTTCATTGCGGTGGAGGACATCTATTTTTTTACGGGCCTCTCCTTCCGGGGAACACCGTTGCCAGCAGATCCTGTGCTGCTGAGGGATATGCATTTGGAGACAGTCGTCGAGCGATACTGCTCAGGCGAGCACTATATGACTGGGTCGGCAGTGAGCATCAGTGGGATAGATGTCCTTCTGCATCGTTGCATAGCAGCGATGATAGTTCGAGTATATGGGTCCTGAGCACCCCACCGGATTAGT
Source organism: Picea engelmannii (assembly GCA_009831015.1). Taxonomy (NCBI): domain Eukaryota; kingdom Viridiplantae; phylum Streptophyta; class Pinopsida; order Pinales; family Pinaceae; genus Picea; species Picea engelmannii. Next base: position 40,867 of record ML811680.1, on the reverse strand, counting down.
GGTGGGGAGCTGATTGTGATGGAGAGGATCGTGGTGGGTCGTGAGTGGTTCTCCTGGGGTCTGACCCTTCATGCGCAGATGATCGCGCAGCTGGACCGGTGTCGGTCCACAGGCGCCGGGGAGTTCGCATTTGGCTCCATCTTGGTATCTTTTTTCTTGGAGAGGGTGCCTATGCTGCGCCCGAGGGTGTTACTAGAGGCACCAGGGGTACGAGAGTCGCGTTTGAGGCGGTGGGCACAGATTTTGGTTCACCACGGTGGTGGCGAGGGCGGTCATTATTTTACTGCGCAGGCAGCGCAGATATGGCGACAGATGTCACAGGTTATGCTGCAGTTCCCCTATGCTGGGGTAGACTTCCGGGGGGACCCGGAGATGGTATTGCCTCCTGGGGAGGTTTTTGACCATAGAGGTATGTTATGTATTTAGATTTTTTGATTTATGCTATGATTTTGATATACTAGTGCATATATTTGATGTATAGACACTGATACCATTTGTTGTTGCTTGTTTTGTGCATGTGCATATTTCGCACCTCGTGGGCGCGAGGTGGAGCTGTACAGGCTGCCGGTGCAGCCAGAGGGGAGACCTCCACGTGGAGAGAGATGCGGATGGGATGAGGCTGCCGACTGGATGACCCTGGTGCGGGGCCATCGCATGCTCCTCCGGCGGCAGCCGGAGGTGATGATGACGATATCCGCCGTCGTTTTGAGACGGTGTTTCGAGACGTGCCTGAGGGCATGTGGATTCACATCCAGGATGAGGAGTTCCTGGAGCAGTGTATAGGGTTACCTCCGGCATGGCGGTCTATCATGCGACGAGTAGCTGTGCTCGCCGCCATGACGAGTGGACGCCTGCCGCCGGGGCAGGAGGGTCTTGCAGGTGCGCCACCTCCACCGCCTGGGGCAGGTAGGGGTGGGCCACCACCACCTCCTGAGGGAGGTGCAACTGGGGGTGCGATAGAGGCCCCCTGATTGTATGTATTTAGTTTTGATAGGCTGGTGAGCCGATTTTTGTACCATGATGTGGCACGGGCCTGTGGGCCAATGTATTTTTTGTATATGTAAACATTTTGGATGGCCGAGGAGGCCCATATATATATATATGAGTATACATGTTTTTGGACCCAAATGTGTTTTACATATGTTATTTTGTGTTGATGTTGATGATGTTGATGCTATCTATATGATGTGACAGGATATATGAGATGTTTATGTATGTGTAGTTTGATGTGATATATGCCAATCTAGCACCATGTTAGTTATTTCATCTGTTGTTTGATTCAATTCCCTGGGAATGTGTGTAAATGTAATGGAATCAAAATGTCAAGATAATAATCTAACCTGCAGGTATTTGAGAAAGAGGCACGGATCGCGTACACGGTACACATTGTTGAGTTGGAGAACGACCAGTTGAGAGTCGAGGAAAACGCTAAGGTGACGAATATGATGATGCTGGGCGTCAGTCAAGAGGCCAATGATAGCAGTGTATTCGGCTTGGTTATTGGTTGCTGGTCCTAAACATATGCCATTGGAATGTAGCATTTCATGTGAAGGGGTGTAGAGAGCCCAAGCAGCCGAAGCGAGATTTTGTGTCCAACGGTTGGCGCCGTCGGCGTAACCAATGTGGTAAGCTGGTGGAGGAGTCATATGTCAATAGCACAAGGGATAGTTTAGATGAGGGAAAAAAGATTAAAAACGCTAAAAAAGAAAAAAAATAACCTAAAGTAGCTTGACTACGTTTAAGCATAAAATTTCTTGAGGTATAACCCATTGACGGGCTCTTTGAGTGTGAGGCCTTCGGGGGAGGCCAAGATGTACGCGCCTTTGGTGAGGCCAAGATGTACGCGCCTTTGGTGAGGCAATGTTGGATGATGTAAGGGCCATGCCACAGTGATTCGAATTTGTCGTGGCCAAAGGTATCATGAGTGATATCATAGGCGAGGACAAGGTCGCCTTCGCGAAATGAGCGAAGGTTGACATGGCGATCAAAGGTAGCTTTGGATCATTTTTTAGCTGCCTCGTTGTTCTGTAATGAGGATCGACGATCTTCATCCAGAGACTCCAAGTTCAGCAAGTGTTGCTCCATTGGAGCAATGTCAGGTAAAAGCTCAATTGCGGTGCGAAGGGTGGGAATTTCGCACTCGATGGGAAGAGTTGCCTCGACCCCATGGACTAAGTGAAAGGGCGTGAAACCCATGGCGGTCTTTACTGTCGTTCGATAAGCCCATAGCGTGGAAAATAACATGTGATGCCAATTGGTTTTATGTTTGTTAACCGTGCGTTGTAACATGGTCTTGAGGACTTTGTTGACTGCCTCGACCTGTCCATTTGACTGAGGGTAGTATGGTGAGGCAAACTCGTGAGAGAAGCCTAACCGAGATGAGAGTTCAACGAAGATCTCATTCTCAAAATGTTTCCCATGATCGGAAACTAGTTGGAGTGGTACTCCGAACCAGGATATGACGTGGTTAAAGAAAAAATGAGCTACTGTGTCAACGGTGTTGTTGAAAGTGGGCATAGCTTCAGCCCATTTGGTGAAGTAATCGACAACAACAACAATGTATTTGTGACCATTGTTGGAGGGGGGATTACAAGTCATGAAGTCAATGCCCCATTTACAAAAGGGGCCTGCAGTGATGACTGGGTGTAGAAGAGCGGGGGGAGCTCGGGCTTTGTTGGCGTAGATATGACATTGCTCACATCGTTTCACGGCATGAATGCAATCATGAAATAGGGTAGGCCAAAAGTAACCGGCCCGGATAATATTTTGAGCCGTGGCGATGCCCGAAAGATGGCCCCCACAGGCACCGCTGTGGCAGTCGTTTAAGACTTTGTCGGCCTCGTCAATAGTCAGGCAACGACGAAGAATTGTGTCGACGCCCCGTCGATACAAGATGTCACCAATGAGGAGATAGCGGGGGGCTTGATGGCGAATGCGCCGACGATCATCTCGTGATAGGTGACTAGTGAACTTTTGAGTTCGTAGGTAGACGAGGAGGTCTCCATAACAAGGATCATCTGATGCGATGTAAAAGAGATGTTCGTCAGGAAAGTCAGTATTGACGGGGGTACTGGGTGTGTCAGAGGGAAGGGCCGTGACAAGTTCGACGAGAATGAGGGCCTTCTTACTCTTGGGTGTTGAGAACTCGAGGTCGTATTCTTGAAGGATAACGATCCAGTGAGCGAATTTGTCGTTAACTTGGCGACGACTGAGAAAATATTGCATAGGGTTGGAATCTGCGACGACCTTGGTGGTGCGAAGCAGAATGTAATGGCGCAGTTTCTGGACTGCGAGGACAACTGCAAGAGCAAGTTTCTCTTCATGTTTGTACTTCAAGGGTGGTCCTGAGAGGTTCTTACTAACGTAGTAAATGGCGTGTTCACGATTGTCATCTCCGAGCTGGACGAGGACGCCGGCTACTGATACAACTGATGCTGATACGTAGAGGATGTAGTCGCGATTGTAGTCAGGTGCACTAATCAAAGGCACATTGGAAAGCGCTTCTTTGAGATCGTCAAACGACTGTTGGGCATAGTCGTCCCAATAAAAAGGGATGTCGTGACGTAGTAAGCGAAGGAAACCATGTGTGCGTATAGCGTAATCAGGAACAAAGTGCCTTAGAAAGTTGGCTTTGCCCTGTAGACTCTGTAGTTGTCGCAAATTCCAAGGAGGTGGAATTTCGGTGATGGCTTGGACTTTAAGGGGGTCTACAGTGATACCGCTTTGGGAAACGATGAAACCGAGGAGGCGCCTTGCGGTGACGTAGAACACACACTTGAGAGGATTCAAGCGGATGTTATATTGACGACACCGTTGAAAGATGATTCGTAAATCATCGAGGTGTTGGGTACGCTTCTTAGATCGAGCGGTGAGGTCGTCTAAGTAGGCGAGGATGATTGCAGCTAGATCATGAAAGATGTATGTCATGGCCCTCTAGAAAGTTGCACCGGCATTTTTAAGGCCGAAGGGCATAACACGATATGCGAACATACCCCACGGGGTAATTAATGCGGTTTTGTATTGATCGGCTGGGTGAATTTGAATTTGGTTATAGCTAGAGAATCCGTCCATGAAGGAGAGAGCCTCGTGGCCGGCACAATCATCGATGATCTGATCGATGAAGGGCATCGGGAAGTTGTCTTTGGGACATGCGTTATTGAGATCGCGAAAGTCGGTGCAAACACGGATAAATCCCTATTTTTTATCGACGGGTACAGGGTTGGAAACCCATGAAGTGTAAGCGATGGGGTAAATAAACCCGGCCGTACGTAATTTATCAATTTCGGCTTTGATAGCCGCGGCCTTGGATGGGTGTAGCGGTCATTGTTTCTGGCGAACTGGTGTGATGTCTGGCCAGGTGTCGATGCGATGTTCGATGATAGAGGGGTCGAGGCCAGGCATCTCTGTGTATGACCAGGCGAAGATATCCCTAAATTCCTGGAAGAGGGCTTTGTATGCGGTAATTTCCTGAGGAGTGCAAGCAGCTCCAATGATGATTTCTTCGACGATGCCCGATTTAATGGAAATGTCGATTTTGATGGTGGGGGAAATGTTAGCCATATTACCTTCTTCAAAAGCGTCAGGTGTAGGAATGGGATTGTTGAACCAATCAATAGTCCCTGATGGGATAAAGTCTTTGGTTTCAACTGCGTAAATGGGATTGTGGCTAGGAGGCATGAGGGCTTCCTGCGGAAGGAAGAGTGCATGATGATGTAGTGCTTCCCAGGGAGAGTTCGGGCGTTGGAGCTCTTCTAGTATTTCTTCGTCGCATTGGAAACGACGGGAACATAATGGATTGTGAGGAGTGATCTCGGTGACAGTGTGGTTTCCCTCTGCTGTAGAAACAGAGGATGAACTGCTAGGAGAGGGTGAGGGTTTACTCGACATAAACCATATATTGAGGTACTGAGGGGTACCTGTAGTGGTGGGATGATGAGTCTCTGTAGGGGAATGAGCAGGAGAGTTGGGTGGGTTGCGGGGTAAATCCTCAGATATGTCATCCAAGAACCATGGAGGCGTAGGAGTGCCTCGGGCTCGGGAGAGATGATATGGAGATCTTCAAATGATGAAGATATGTCGATGATTGCCCCTGCGGGTTGGTGAAGCAGGGCTAACTGACGTCTCCGATATTCGATGATCATCGGACATTGGTATGTAACATGATTGTGAGGGAACATGATTGTTCTAAAGACTGATGATGCCACTGCCTTCATAGCATACATGTAGCTACGTCCAAGCAAGATATTGTAATCAAGCTGAGCGTCGATAACTTCGATGTCAATGAGGATAGTTTTGCCCCCAAGTTCTACGGGGACATTCTGGAAGAGCCCTTCGGGGGATGATGGTCGTCCGTCATAAGCTCGTAAGGTGATGGCAGAAGGTATCAGTTCTGGGGAACCAAGTTTCTGCCATATTGTTTTGGACATGATGCATGTGGATGCCCCTTCATCGATGATGCACCGATGGACTGTGATGTTTCGTATTTTTATTGGTATTTGAATAGCAACTGCGGCGGGAAGACGCGGTTCGCAACTATCGAGGTCAAAGGTGATGAGTCGAGTATCGGCAGGGTTGACTGCGCCCAGAGCGGAAAGTAGTGATTTCCGTTGAGTGGGACAAGTCTGGAGGACTTCCAGGACTAACATGGCAGCCGGGGATTGTGCTAAGTCATCTACCAAGCTGTAGTTATGTGCTGCCCTAGCTTGCGGATTGTGAACATTCCTGCGTAAAGGGATGCGAGGAATGCGTAATGGTGGTTCGACCGACGGGCGAGGGATCATCAACGGGGGGCCCGTTGGTGTAGGTTTTGTTTCTGCAGATGTAGGAGTGGACTCAGTTGTTGCTGGATACTGACGATTGCGTGTTTGCAAAATAATTTCTTCCCCACTGGTGAGGAGAATTGTTCGTTCTCTTGGATTGTTGGGATTATGGTACTGACCCACATGAGGTGGGGGATGCTGCGTATCCTATTGGGTGTTGATGACACCTTGATGTGGGATAGGATTTTGCAGCACGGCGGGAGGCGGTTGTTGCGCGTATTGTTGTTGTGCTTGCTGCGGGGCAGGTTGCGCAGGAGGAGGGGGAAGGCTCCCAGAGTCTTTCAACCTTTTGAAATCAGCGATCTGTGGGCAATGGTGAGTGTAATGACCATAGACGCCACAAGGAGCGCAAGGATGGATAGTTTTAACAGTATTCCGCCCTTGGCGTTTGTTGCTAGTGCCCCCCTAGGGGTTTTGGTTCCCTTGGTTTGGGTTGCCCCCAGTGGGTGGATGCTGTGGGGGTTGATTCCCGCCTTGACCAGGATTTTTGTTATTGTTCCTATTCCGTCCTTTCTTCCTATTGTTGTTTGATGGGTGGGTGGGGTTGGCTGTATTTAATTGTTCAAAATTTTGGTATTGTTGAGTAGTGGAAGGCTGAACAAAATTTACCCCTGCATGAGGATGTGGGGGAGCCATGGGTTGTGGAGGACCCAAAAAAGGAAAGTAAGGGTTCTGAGGCGGTGCGGCTCCGTAAGGTGCATAGGAAGGCGTGGCGCTTTCACTAGTACCATAAGGTGATGTGGAGGGGGGACCACTGGTGTTTGGAAGAGATGGATGTATGGGGGGTGCCGGTGGTGGTCCACTAATGGGTGGAGGTGTAGCAACAGGGTATGGTTGTTGGTAAGGGGGTGGGGGGTAGTAAGAAGTGCCCCCATATGCTGGTGGGTATTGAGGTGTCCCATACATCGGTGGTGGTTGGGGTTGCGGACTATGGTGCATGGTGGCACCTATTAGCCCGTCTGCTGAGTGTGACATCCCAGGTTTGTCTTGACCAAATGGCACAGGTCTGGGAAGATCAGGAAGTACTATGTATAAGTACCCCGACTGTGCATAAATGAGGTCATATTGCTGGGATTTACTGATGGCTTCCTATTCAGATTGAGGGAAGGTAGAAGTGACATCCTTCCTGAGGAGAGCGACAAGCGATCTAAGAAACCAGTCAAGGCATTGTTGTTTGGTGGTTTCTGCTTTACACAAACTACGTCGCCTACGCCACTCATGAATGTGATCAGCAATGTGGGTGGCTGAGGATTGTTTGAAATTAGACAGTAGTTCTAGACCATTGTCATGGCGAATAGGTAATTGGAAGAAAGTTAAGAAGGCTTTGGCTAAGGATTCAAAGGTCGTGTGGGACCCAGATTTTTCTTCGACATACCATTTGGCTGATGGGCTAGTAAGTGTGCATTGAAAAAGACGCAGTCTGACGGAGTCCTCCATGATGCTATTGGAAGAACACCATAGATGAAAGGTCATGACATGATTGGCGGGGTCATCCCCTGCCTTTCCTTCAAACTTTGGTATGTCTGAAGGAAGTTTGATTGGCATTGCAGGCCATGTGGCATCATGCAATATAGGATCATTCGTGAGCTTGGTGAGATCCAGAATGTTGAGAGAGGCCAAGTATGGCATCTGTAGTGGGGTAGGAATATTAGTTCCAGCCATGGTGTGTTGTGAACCTGACCCTTGATGGGGACTAGGTGGGTTTGTGCTCCCTATTTGAGAGGAAGCGGGTCCTCCGCTTCCGTGCAAAGGAGAGTGAGTGGTTGTGTGTCCTTGGGTATTGGACCCAAGTAAGGTAGAACTAAGCAAGGCTGATCCTAAGATGGTAGCACTCACAGGAGTGTGGGAAAGAGGTACCGATGAGCGAGTACGACCAGATACTCCCCCTAAGATAGGAGGGAGATTGAGAAAATGTCGTGAACGATGGGGGTTTTGTGGGTCCCCTATGATGTCAGACTAATTGTGTGAAAAATGTGTGCAACAAATGGTGAGGGAAAATATAGAAACAAGAGCCTTTTGCTGTGACTGTTTTACACAATATATATATCAAAGTCAAACTGTAATCAGATGTGCATCATACATAAATGAGAAAGAAGCATATATGTGGGTAAGAGGGTTTTTGTCCGTGTGGGGGAATCAAAAAGAAAGTAAATGCTCGTGTCCTAGAAGACGTAATGTCCTTCCTCTCAATTAGCACTGGATCTTCCAATAGCTCTCAACAGTGGGGTCTGAAGTCACCGGAAGAGATACTAGTGAAGAATGAAATAACTGGTTATAATGAGGGGTAGAGGG
>ML811679.1:161155-172076 GCA_009831015.1 Picea engelmannii | reverse complement strand
GGTAGGTGATAAAGACAGCAGGAGGAGCACCACAGGGTATGTTTTTACTATAGGTGGAACAACAGTAAGTTGGATTTCAAAATTGCAAAAGGTTGTTGCACTTTCAACAACAGAGGCAGAGTATGTTGCTGCTACAGAGGCTATTAAAGAGATGATTTGGTTACAAAGGTTTATGGAGGAATTGGGAAAGAAGTAGGAGAACAACAAGTTGTACTATGACAGTCAGAGTGCCATTCACCTTGCAAAGAACTCAGCCTTCCATTCGAAGACTAAGCATATACAGTTGAGGTACCAATTCATACGATCCACCTTGGAAGATGGACAATTGAAGCTGGAAAAGATACACACTAGCCAGATTCCTACAGACATGTTAACAAAGGGAGTAACCAGGGAGAAACTGAGTTCTTGCTCAATTTTAGTTGGTCTTCAAGAATGAAGATGAAGATGAGAAATTTTCCAGGTCCAAGAAGGTTCAGAGTCCAACATATACAGCAGCGGTGGAGTTGTTGAGATCAGTCTCCAAGTGAGAGATTGTTGGTTGTGGAGCCTGATTATCTTCCTGATTCAGAGGTCCTTGCTTTTAGTCGTGTTTATACCCCATGAAGTATTTACACCCCAGAAGTATGTACACTCTTCCACGCGGGGGAGTGCAGAGGGGGGGTACCCCCTCTGCGGGGTCCGGGGGGTCCATCCCCCCGGCTGGGGGGTCTAGGGGCAAGCGGGCCCCCATCGGGGGTTCAGGGGCGAAGCCCCCAAAGCAAAAATTGCCTTATAAAAGTATATTGTAATTTCATTGTAAATCTGGACCATTCATTATAAGGTCGCAGATCTAACGGTAGAGATTATGTTAGGTTTTTTGCCCTAGAAGGCAACCCTCTTTTATGAGGGAAATGTATTGCGGCTATGTACGGGGGTGAATATTGTATTCTGAGAGAGGATACTGTGAGAGAAAGAAGAGGAAGTTACAATGGGTTTTTCTGTAGGTTGTATCCCTTCATTTGCTGGATAATAATAAAGAAAGGACCTGACAATTTCTTTGGTGGACGTAGCCCACACTAGGTGAACCACGTAAATCTGTGTCTCTCTTGTATTGTGTGTCTTCTGTGTTTTTGTTTCTGCATTTGTTTTATTTTATTGCTCCGCGGTCCTGTTTTTCTAACATGTATTTTAAATTACCTTTTAACTTGTTGAATTTTTGATCCACTTCCCAGATTGATTCTCCTGGTTTCTGCTTGATCTCTATCATTTCATTCATAAACGCGTCTTCTAGACTTGGCTTCTAAAATTCATTTATTAACTGTCTCTTCACATATGATACAGTTGTAAGTGTTCCTGTTGGGTTATTTGTTGAGAGACCCATTTACCAATCTAATGCACGGTCACGAAAAGAGTTTGCCAACTACGCAACCTTTGTATCCTCATTTGTAATCTTCTTTGCTTCCCATATCTTCTCACATATCAGCTCATGTTTTTTTGGGTCATCTGACCTATCCCCTCATAACTATGGTAACCTGATGGTTGGATCTTGTCCTGCCATTGTGAATTTTGTTGAACTAAAACCTCTGCACGATGTATAAACTTGACTACTTCTTGCTGAAATTGCACTTCTGCTACTAGACCCACGTCTTGAAAAAATTATTCTACCACTAATCACTTGTTGGTTAACTGCTTTTTCTTCTTCAGTTGTGTTAGTCGCACATGGGGTTGTGGGTTCCACACTAATTCAGATATGGAATGGAGAGCCTTCTTCTACATTAGACCCATGACCTTTGGTTTTCCTCTCATATGTGGCACAAAAGATATCCTCAATCTGCCCCATGGTGAGTATATCCTCTACCTCTTCCTCATCACTGTCCAATCGTTGTCACTCCACTACAACCCTCTTCTTATTATTCATCCTATACTAGTAGGATCATCCCCTGCATGTCACAAATGCACTCTTTATGATTTCCCTAGTCTGTTTATCATCTATCATGATGCATTCCATTGCCTCCTTTTGCTGGATACTCTCCATAGCCTTCTCCATTTATCATATCTTCCTTGGTGATTCCACCAACTCTCCCATGAAAGCAGAGTGATCTAGCTGTTTGACTCCATGGTCATCACGCCTTTATCATGTAGTAATATCTTGATCGATGTGTAGAGTGACCTGATTTACCTCCCTCTAGGTCCCCTCAAACAATCCTGCTCTGTAGGAGTGTATGAATTCAGTGTATCTACTGCAAAATCAGTGATAAACCCCACAATAATGTTGCCTAACCAAAAATCTACTGCACCCGTGAATTTATTATTAACTCTTTCCAACCGCGTGATATTATTAGTAGTCCAAACTACTAGTCTAATCCAATTAGTCAGATGGGTATCCTTCAACCTTAACAACCATTCCATTAATAACTATGGAAAGAAAAAAAAATATGCTTCATGTAGATAAGTAAACACATACCTATGCAGGTACTGGCACGGTGTATACCTGGAACCCTTATTGTCTTTCTGTGTGAACTCTAACTGCTTTGTCTCTAACCATATTTCAATCTCTTGCTTCGTAGGATTTCATGGCATGAACATTCCTTTCTACCACTACATATTCTTCAGCAAACCCATTCTTGGCTATCCTTATGAGTTTTAGCCGACAACATAACCATTTTTTGGACTTATGGGATGACCCGGGTTATATCTTAGTTCTCCAAAAAAACCCTTATCAACATCATCCCTTCTAGTAAACCAAAATGATACACAACACATAGAGTGCATAACATAGTCTCACCTGAGATGGTTTACGTGGGAATACAAAACACAGATGTCTGCAGTCATGGAAGGGATTGGGGAATGTTCTTTCTTACTTCTTATTTCTACTTAACCATACATTCTGTTCTACTATTCATCAGATCCATTCATTCATTTTCATATTTAATCTAATGCGTACTATGAATAAATCATCCATTCATTTATCTAACCATTCAATGATACTATATAAATAGTGACACATTAAAACACATTGCACACATGGTTTTACCATGGTTCACCCCCCCTGAGGATACATCCACAAAGATCTTCTTCTTATTTACTCTTATTCATCAAAAAGTTTGTGCGCATTACATCATAGTAAAGAGTAGTGAAGAAAACTAGGATCTCACCAAGATCCACAACTTTCAACTTGACCCTCAACTACTTCAACCTCATCCAAGCTCTACAACTCTCAAAACATACTTCCAATCCCAAAAACTCCAAAATAGGTTCTCCAAAAAAGACTTGTCACACTAACTCACTAACAATCAAATCTTAGATAATTCTCATCTTTTCTAATCTACCTCATACCCCTTTTATATTACAAAAATGGGTTAAGAACCCTTACAATCCATCCCACAAACCTAACCCTAACTAGGATAGGTTTGTCCACATTTGTGATGGATTTCCTCAAATCCTGTCGCGTGCACTGCTTTTCCTCAAAATGTGGCACGTTGTTCTGCCTTTCTTGTTGAGCTATTCTCTAAACTTGCCTACTCCAAAAGGCACCCAACACTAACATGTGGCTCGTCCTAAGCCACTGAGCCTCATTGCACCTTCTACAATGCTACCTCCAGCGCATGAAACTTCTTTGCTAATTCTGTCACTTTCTCTTTGGCCTCTTCACTCTTCCCTGCTAATGTCTCCAAACCCTTCACTGTTATGTACTCTGTCAATGTAATACCCCAAGGCTGAGCCCCTGCTAAATTGTAAACAAGTTTTCTAGGCTGGTGAGCCAAGTGATTATAAGTTAGGAGGATTATGTGAATATTAGGCCAGAGAGTCTATATGGTAAGGCCAATGAGCCTATTTTTGTATATGTAAATACTCATATCATTAATATGAAACATCGTTGTGTGTAGGCCGACCACAAAGAAAGAGTTATGGGGGACTAAGCTCCACTAGGTAGGGAAAGGGAAGGGGCTAAGAGGCTAGGAAAAAGGGATAAGCTAGAGGGATTATCTCTAAGGGAATAATATTATATTTTTTTCCCTAAAGACTAAGGTTTGGGAAATAACTAAAGTTATCCTAAGTTCCTGTGGGAAGGGAATGGATTATAAGTGGAGCTCATGCAATTTCATGAAGACAAGGGTCTGATTTGGGACTTGCAGTTTTATGTGGGGAAATCAGTTCATTGGGGGGTTCACTCTACCATCCTTGCCATGCTTTCCATGCACTCACGAATTCACACACTTAGTCATTTTCTACATTGTTGAACCTCCTCCATCGTCGACCTTGGTAAATTGCACACACATGTACTTGCTTGAGCCCATACCCTGCCTTAATGGTGGGATGTTGCTGCCTTCACATGTGCCATACCCAAGTTCTGTTGCTGCCATCGCCCTTGTTATCGCTAGAAGTTGTCCCTAGAATTCTTTAGGAACAAGCCTAACACATCTTATTTCAAAATTTTAAAAGAAAAATAATTTTAACAGTTAGGAGGATCACACTCTTGATATTAGAGGGGATTAAAGAATAAGCTGTCAATATATCTTGTCTATGTGTAGTAGATTAGGTAAACAAAACCACTAGTTGAGCCAAGTGAGAGTAGGATATGTGTTGAAGAATAAGAAGTGCAACAAGATTGATAACCATAAAAGAGCAATATGTTCTTTGATATAATTAACCAGTAGAAGGACACATATCAAACTTATAAATCCTTTATGAACCAGATTTAAAGGATCTTAAACACACATGTGGTGAAGATTGAACTATAAAAATAGATAAACCCTCTCAACACATACATACAACCATATAATCATATAATAGTAATAATTTGTTCAAGATGAAGAATTAGAAATGATAAACAAAAGAGAATGATACACACCAACTAATGACTTCATTAACCACTGAAATATTTACACATATAAGGTTGATCCAAACACTTGTATAAGATAAAATATTTAAGGCAAAAAAGGATCCAACACTTTCTTCATCTATATCCAATATATAGAGTTTCAAAATAAGTTACATGTACATGGGGTCAATCTTGAGAATCATGGAAACCTCAAAACAAATCTCTACAAAATCTCAAAATGAAATTTAGTTCCTAACTGTTGATATACCAAATCATAACAATTTACAAAAAGATCCTATCATCAAGGCAACAACCTTGCATACATATTCTTGATTTGAATTGATTTGCATTTGAATTATGACAATGCTTCTTTATCTGTATCTTTCCTAGATATCTTCGACCTTTCAAAGCTCCATTTGAAATTGATCCTTTGCCAACTCAACACAAGTGTTTGATCTAGATCAATCTTCATATGTCAATATAGTTTGTTTTTGCTCCACAAAACATTGCATAGCTTTAAAAAATTATCCATTACATGCCTACATAATTCAAAGCCTTCTCCCATTGCAAAATTTGAAATTGGGTGCGAACAACAACAAAATCGGCTGCTATAGGTGTTCCAGTAGCGCCTTCATTTTCCTGTGTAATGACTGCAGGAACTTCCTATAACGACTTTTCAAAAATTAGTCTCGCGTGTATTAAACCCTTTTCACTATCTAAGTCATGGCTGGACATGACAAAAAAGGAGCATGATACCTTTTACATAAGGAACCAAAATATTTTTTCCATCCTTCATTACTTTAAATCTCAAAAATTTGATTTATCTTGGAGGTGAAATTCTTAAACTGATAGGTTTCTATGCAGGATGGAGGAGGCTTCTTCTATTATCAATTCTAAGCTATTATTCATGGTATTCTTATATTAGTATCAGTTTTGAATATGTTTAGGATCATTCCCTTCAAATCTAATATTAGGGTTTGGGATTTTCATATTTTTCTTACTCTATTTCCTAGTGATAACTCTTTTTTTCCCAATGATTGTCTTTTTATGTAAAATCAAACCACCCTTCTTGGATTTATTCTTCATATTCTTAGCAACAAGTGTTTTCTTGCTTTTATATGTCTTTCCATTGGGTTTGACAGGCTCTTCATCAATGATGATATGCTTCTCTGAGATGATAAGATTATTTGCCCTCTTATACTTCAACCTGAACTTGTTTTGAGCCCTTGTGCTTTGTTTTCTTACTAAAATTAGATACCTAGAGGTATCATAATCAGAGGAAATTGAGGCATGAGGATTGACCTCTAGGATAGGCTCTTTAAAATATATAGGATCTACAAGCTCTTTTGCTATTTTTACAAGTTGCTGGTCCTCTACTAAAACCTAAGATTTTGTTATCCTTTTAACCCTTTTCGAATAATTTTTCTATGCAAAAGGGAAAGGGTGCTTACCTCCACCTAATTTGTGATAAGACTCTACCTCTGTTCGATGGCTGGATGATGTAGCTTGTACAGGCTCGTTTGGAGTATTGAAACATGCTGTGCATTTACCCTTCTTTGCAGGAGTGGATTTACCAACCTTAGCTGGAGTTTCTTGATCAGGCTTAACAACATTTCCATGTGATTGATAAGAAAAGTCATGCCTTTCCTTCTCATACCCTGACTAGATCAAGAACTGATCCCAAGTCTTCTACAACTTCCCTAATTCAGCCTTAACAAGCACCTTAATCAAACCTTGATGTAAAATTCTGTGAGGAGGAGTCTCGGGGTTCGCTTGAACTCTCATAGCCATCTTGTTGAGATCCCATAATAAATAGTAAGGTAAATTCATCCTCTTAATCCATGCTAGATGAAGCATAAATCATAGGTGGATTAAGAACAAAATAGAATAATTCCCCTCTCAAGTGATGAACCTCTTAAGAATGAGAAATTATTCCATCCACTCCTCAACAATCCAATCCCTTGGGATTCCCTTAGCCCAATTAGGGTCTCTGTGTTTAGGCTTTAAAAATTGATTAACATCTCCACCTGTGATCAATTTATTCTTAAATCATCTTTTTCCATCAGTGGGGAGGTTGCACGCTGCAGTTATGGATTCTTCAATAATTTACATGGCCAAGTTTCCAACTTGGGCCCATTATCCATTAAAACTCTCTGCAAACCTCCTGGCTGAGCATACCAATGACCATCCATTTTAGTGCAGAAGAGATATCACCCTTCCCGATAAAAAATGATTTGGGTATCTTCGTAAGCCTCCATGATTTCAGGCCCTTCGGGTTCTTTCTTGTTCATGTGTCCTCCCTTGCCCATAAGTGTAGCTACGACCAAAAGAATAGACTCTTGGCTATAAAACAAGGATCTTTTTGCTATGTAATGAGAGTCAAGGATATTTTCTAGCTCTGGATGGGCAAATTCAAATAAATTCACTATTGTAGATAACAAACAAGGCGCCAGTTTAGAAAACACATTGAATAAGACAATTGATCCGTGTAACTTCCTAGACAACTAACATGTACAAATGATGACACATCCCACTTCGCATGCTATGGATGATGTCAAGTACTTTGATAACAATTTTTTCTTACTCACTAGCTTTGTAGTACGATCCACATCTTCCATGACTCACCAAAGTGATAAAAAAAATCATGAATCTGTACATGTGGAAGTTCCTGTAGCGTCCAACCCAATTTGTATTTTTCACTCTTGAGTGGATTAGACTTTGAATCTACAACTCATGAAATTAAATAATCATTATTCATAAGTATGGCATGACTAATGGTTCAAATGAAAAGAATTGAAACCATTTGATGTCGTCAAGTAATCAATTAAAATATAAGTATCAATTGTGTTAATGTCACATCCACTGCTGAGAGTGATGAGAAATAGGTCTAAGGCTGGGAGGTTCTTGGAAGGTATGCACGCAGTTGGTGGAGATCAATTAAAATATAAGTATCAATTGTGTTAATGTCACATGTCGTGTTTAAGTACATGTCTGTTATTTATAATAATTGCATGTGTTTTCTACATGTGTGTTTTACTATTAATTCCACATGAATATGTGTTGTAGAAGAATTTTTATGTCTATTTAAAATTGCATTATATATATATATATATATATATATATATATATATATATATATATATAACATGGATAGAAAGAGGCTCCCCAAAATTACTTCAAACTTGAGCCAAAACCACCTAGGGCTCAAGTGAGGATGACATAAAGATGTCAAGTCTTTCCTAAATCATTAGGAATAAAGGAATACATCTTTTTTTCGAATACCAATAATATTAAAAATATTATTGTATCTAAATTTAAGGAGAATATGTGGTGGGATAAAGAAGATAAAATAAAATTAAGGTACTATAAGGAGCTGATTAACCTTAATAAATCAAAAGTATTGATAGGCATAAAGAAGAAAATCAACATTTCCAAAATAAGAACAAACTCTCATGAGCTACATAGTGAGATTGGGCATTGGAGAATTCCCAAAGTGTCATGGGATGAAATAATTTTTCATCTTTGTGACACTAATAGTGTTGAAGATGAAAATCACTTTCTCTTAGAGTGTTCTACGTATACCCAAATTAGATCACAACTTGGCTATAAGTAGGACACTCTAAGAGAAAGTAATTTTGAATGAATATATATATATATATATATATATATATATATATATATATATATAGTGGCACATGTTCTATTGTTTGTTTATTTGATGTTGATGAATGATTATGATGATGATGATGATGAAACAAAACATTTACATCAAAAGAAAGCTACCAAGAATTAATGTAGTTTTACAATAAAAAAACTGAAAGGAATCATCTTAAGACCCCCTTACAAAAATGGAATCATAGTTGCAATTAGTAGAAACATCACCTATAGTGCAAATGCCGTCCTAGAAAATGCTTCCACTAAATTCAAACACGAATTTATATATCTTGACTAACAATTATGAACAAATTTTCTTACTACTAATGCACAATGTGGTCTTGGGAACCCCATTTTGAGTAAATGCACAATACAAATGTTGGGTTTGGTTAGTACATGGTGTTATCACCTAAAATTGAACAACCAATACCAAAATAAGAAGTGTATTGAAATACCCTAACAATACTATGGGTACCATGACATAAAACCCATGTTTACATCATGTCCTCTCTAATTAACTTATAGGAACCCTTTCCTAAAGTTAATTTCATTCAAAAAGACATAAAACCCACTTTTACATAATATCCCCTTTAATTATCTTATAGGAGCCCCTTTCTCAAAGTTGATCTCACTTAATTAAGTCATAAATACTTTTTATGACTTTTCCCTCTTATTTTTAATTTAAAAATGAAAAATAATGAGATAAATTCCATAATTTCTCCTATAAAAGTAGGAGAGAGTTCCCCATTTCATTATCTCATTCATTTTTCACTCATCCATTCTATTTCTCTTCATTTTCCCCTCATTGTGGATGTTTTTACCTAGATTTTCTCATCCATTTCTAAAACCCTAGTTTCTTGAGGAGCTCATTTTTGTTGCAGCCATCATCTACAATTAGAGGAGAGAGAAA
This sequence comes from Picea engelmannii, assembly GCA_009831015.1. NCBI lineage: Eukaryota > Viridiplantae > Streptophyta > Pinopsida > Pinales > Pinaceae > Picea > Picea engelmannii. The sequence goes on along the minus strand of ML811679.1, from coordinate 162,711 downwards.
CCACACGCCCATGGAACTCAAAAAACCCTCCAAAGGAGATGCCACAAAGAGATCCAAATTTCAACTGGGGTTTTCTCCACAGGTGATATCATATTGCTTTGTCATTTGGGTAATGGATGATTCTTTTAGTCTTTGATTTACTTTTTGTTCGTGTCTCTTTTTTTCTAAATTTCTTTTCTTTTCTGAAGAATATCATAAATCTTAGAATAAATATGTCCATGGAAATATATGGTTTTTAGTTTCTAAAAAATATTTTCTGTGATCTTGAAGCAACCGAAATTTTTCCAAATTTGCTCACTCTATTTGCATATTTGCATCAACAGAATGACAACTCTAGTAGGGATTTGAGCCAATAAAGAGATCCCTAGTTGTGGGTGCATGGGTAAATGGTTTATTTTTCATTTTCATTTTATTTTTATGAGTATTTTAGGGATTTCTAATCTCATGTATCTTTATGTGTGGTGATTGTTGGTAACAAGGGATGAAAACCACTCAAGAGTCCCGTAGAGTCGACCTCACAGGTGTTAGAGACCCTGCAAACAAAAATTCCCTAAAATTATCCATAACTTTCATTTACAATAATTATAATTATCTATCAACAGTAATTTGAATATCTTTAAGTTAAAAACACTCATTTATTCCAAAAAACCATTCTTTAAATTTCTTTAAATATACAATTTAAAGTACCCAGATGGGGTGACAACTGGAGCATATGCACCATATGATGTTAATGCATCCAGTCACCACTCTCCTCCCTTCATTCATGCTGATGCAGAGCATTATCAGTGCAAGGATGGTGGTGTGCCTACGTTGTGTGGGAAACTTAATGAGTGGATTATATAGCGCATCAAACTATTTCAATGCTGGTACAAGGAGGATGGAGTTAATCATATCACATTTAATGATGCTCTACATGAATGGAATGGATCACTTATTGGAGATAAACAATGGTTTTTGTTCTCCATTTTTTACTTGGGTGTTGTGGATGGTTTCCTCCTCTCTCAGAGAGGCTCTCTTTGCTCACATATCCCTGTCTTATTTTTCCTATATATATTGGACTTATGTTCATCTTCCTTTCTCCATGCCACACGAGAGGGGTAAACCAAAGTGCATTCCAAATTACTATAGCTTCATAGATTTCCATGATTGACTGGGGTTGCCTCCCTCGTTAGCTTTTCCTCCTCCCACCGACCCAATCTTCATGGGTTTTCCTTCTAATGATTTTCCCTATATAGTTTAGAACATGGATATGGAAGAGAATGATCATATTTTCATTAAAAAGGAATTCCCTCTAGTGCCCCCTTGATCTCCTCCATACTCCCAATTTATTGATTCTTCAACTATATAAAGTTTTATCTTCAATTTCCCTTGAGAGGAAGATGATTCTCCCACCGTGGTCTTGGGGGAAACCAGAAGTTGCTCAGTTGTGGAAGAGGCTCCTCCTTTAGTGCTAGGTGACATGGTTTTGGAAGTAGCCCTTCCAAAATCCAATCTCAACCCAGGTGTGGATATAATGTCTGAGGCACCCCCTCTTCATGGTTTCTTAGCGGACCAAC
>ML811679.1:145815-158399 GCA_009831015.1 Picea engelmannii | reverse complement strand
TTTTACTTAGTAAATCTAATTACATATATAATTGTTTGAAAATAATTTTTTATGTTTGTAAAATCAGAATTATGTGCAAGTTATTTATGTTTTAATTAAAGGAAAAACCAACATTTGGTAATTTAGTTTTATTACTTGCATATTTATTTAGATTTTATTTCAATTTCAGTACCATTTTTTTCCAAGCATTTATTTTTAGCATTTTAATTTTTCTCACGTCACTAGCACAAGAAATCACACCCTAAAAAGTATGCTTGGTTCATTATGCCAAGCTCAGCCTTAAAATAAACCAACTAACTTAACACACATTTAAGCCCTCTTGGGAACCAAAAAAAATTGTAGTTAAGTTAGGACCTTAGGGATAGGAATCCAAATAATTTCCCTTGGTCATTTACATTGAGACATAGAGTTTGACTTTCAATGGAACCAAAATCATTTCTTTTAGACATGATCCCTACCCATTCAGTAATAAGAATGCTCTTTCATAGTGAATAATTCCAAGGTATGGAGCAGATATGTGATTAAGATTCCTTTCTCTTTCACTATTGAAGATCCCTAGACTGTTTGATTTCAACATGAAGGAAATATAACTTGTTACATGTGTCCATGAAGAGATAACTTAGTGATTAATATTAGGTATCTTTACCCAAGTGGCTCTCATGGGAGGGAGGGAAACTGAAATAGATTTCAACAGGCCTTTGGGACCTTTCACTACCCACTTCCCAATAGTTATAATTATCTCTCACAGCTTCACTCAACTATGCAAGGGACCTCATCTCACCCTATTGCTAGTTTTTTGGAAGGTCCCCATCCATAGTATAGGTTTTTTTTGAGCTATTTTAGTTGATCTTATAGGCTAGAGTATTTTTTCTTTTTATAGGATATAACTTCTTCAATTAGGCCTTATTCACTTTTAAAATACACTTTAAACCACTTATGCACCACTTGAGCACGTAGTGTGTGTGTGTTTGATTAATAGTTCCTTAATCCATGTCTTCTTTCTTTTATCCTTTTGATTAACGTTTTTCTTAGAGAGATATTTTCCTCATGACACCATATATCCCAATAGGATATATTCTCATAGGCTTCAAGGCCTTCAACCTGAGTTCCCAATTATATGCACTATCCTTTCTACTAATTAAATAGGGTCCCCCACCCTAATCCTCCCTCAAGTTATAACACATCTAGTTTGGAAACCCCATCCCCATTGAGGGGTATTGGTACATCTAGTTCTGAGCTCATTTCCCCCCTATCATCTCCCTCATCCCTATCCATCCCAATATCCACCATGGCTAGAGATAACCCAAGACCCATTTCTAATCAATCTTCTATTCCTTTTATGGTTGTTTTAAATATCTCTAATTTGAACAAGTTGATTAACAATCCCATCCACCATTATCCTAATTTACCCAATATGTTGAAAAAACTCCCCTTATATATCTCTAAGTTTGAGGGTAATCATGGAGAGGATCCCTATAAACATATCATGTCCTTCCATCTTTGGTGTTCCTATAAATCCATAATGGAGGATTCAATTAGGTTGATACTTTTCCAATGCACTTTGATGTTTGTTGATACCAAATGGTACACACAACAACATGATAACACCCATAGAACCTTCGAGTCCATAGCCAAGGTGTTCCTTACCTTCTTCCATCTCCTAATATTTCATGACACAGGGATATAAATCTTGACTAATTTCTTTCAAAAAAATGCTACTCACATATCAAACCACATCCATGAGTGGCGTAGATGACGTGACTTATGTAAAGATGAGATTAGTGGTACTTTCCTTATGGACTAGTTCTTGAAATCCCTTCGTCCTCCCATTGCCAAATATGTAGCCATGGCACTTCCTAGGAACGAGGAAGAACAAATCCAAAAATCCCAACAATATGATCTGATTTATGCACAATTAGGGTACCTTTACACCATCCTTCCTGATTCCCTTCACTCTTTATCAAATGACTTGTCTACACCAAGGTCATCTTGTGCAATTGATGGCCTTATCAAATCTATTTACAACACCTATCCACACCCTATTCTTGTACCTAGTGGATATGGTCACCCTTATGGTTGGGTTAACACTTCATACCCTCAACTTTATATGGGATATTATTCAACATCCCATGGGTATCCTAATCCCCCTTAGGAACCTTATCAATCCTCATCACAATTAGGCACCAATACTTCTTACCCTACACCCCATGTGCATAGAAATGGATATGGACCTCCTTGCTGAAGCTCTCCTTATGGTGATGTTTCTATGAATCCTTATTAACATTTTCCTAGCCCAATTCCAACTACCACATCTCCTCCAACAATGATACCTCAACCCTCTTATAGTCAGCCTACACCCCCTCCATAAAGGTAGTTGTATGCATAACAAGAAACAACCAATCCCCCTAATCTAAATAAGAAGAAAAACAAGGGGAAAGGAAAGAAAAACAAACAAAACCAGGGGCACTGGGGGAATCAAAATCCTTAACCTAATACCAACGTTGGGGGAAATAATCCCACCACAAACCAAGGCCAAGGTAACAATCCCCAACCCAAGTATGGAGAGAAGAAAAACCTTCGCACTAATAAACTTTGCACTAGTTGCAGTGTCTATGTAAACCACATCCATGATTTCCCCATATTACCTAAAATGAATCAAAATTGAGAATCCATTAACTCTTCCAAGAATGAAAATGATCAACCTACCCCAAACTCCTTGTAGTAACTGGTTGTATTGAGAAAATCCTTTCCCATCACAAGGGCTTGTATCCACTTAAAAAACCCCTCCACCTGGTCCACCTCTCACTTCCACCACCCAAGGAATGGGAATTACTATATTTTCTACTTGGATTCAACTGATGTCATTATCACTACTTGGTTTCATTGGTATGGCATGCCCTCTAAGACACAACCTACTGAGTATTATGATCCCCCTTATTGTGGGTAAATTCATAAATGTAGACATAAGAAAATATCCCTAGCTTGGGAATTCGAAACTAGAACAAAACAAGACAGTATAAATTCATTTCCTTATATTTTAGAATCGAAATGCAAGAAGATAACTATTTCATACCTTTTTATCCGAAGTTTACTTTCATTAATTGAAGCTCCAAATTCGATCCCAAAGTCTTTTGCTACAAACATGTGTAAGAATCAAACAGAACAAGTGAAATCAACAATACAACACATATTTCGAGAAATCTATGTAGATGGCCAAGGAAAAATACAATAAAGATGATATACCAACTTTATGGGAAAGGGAAAATATAAATGTATTAATAAATCAAGAAGCATCTTACAACCAAACCTTGGAGTTGACAAACTCCTTCCATTAGTTGAATGTTCCAATACCCAAGTAGCCTCCATAAGTGCCATCACCATCTCTTGAACACTTTATCCCAAATCTCTTAGGACCAAAATGAAGTTCACAAAATCTCAATTATAAACCATGAGCTATTCTCAATTCACCATTATTTTATTACTCATCACTTATTATCATCCATTCACTTTAGAAAATGCCTCCATTTATAAATTAGATAGGAAGCCACAATGAGGTTAGGATGAGAGGTAAGGATCTCACTAAATCAGGAGAGACATGTGAGATCCAAACCGATCGGAAAACAACTCATCATCGAAACTTATCTTCTAAAAGATTCAATAATTTCTTCTTTTCCCCCACGTACAAAGGTTGCCACACCCTTAAACCTCAACAACAAGAGACATTGTCACACCTTCCAGGATGCAACATGCAACAAGTGAAGTTGTCACACCTTGCTAGAAAGAAACAAGAGACAACTTTGTAATTTAGGGATTTTTTAGAGTTGATCCTTACCAAGAAGAATTTCTCTCAATTTTCTTCTAAAGTTCTATGCTTTAGATGTCAGAGAATAGGCAGTATCACTTGTTGTGACAAAATGTTGTATAACATAACTCCCCCCAAAGTATGAAGTTAGAAGAGATGAAAAAATCTTTTCAGTGGTTCAATGCTTCAATACCCATGAATACCTTTTTATTCAAAGTTTACTTTCATTAACTGAAGCTCCAAATTTCATCCCAAAGTCTTTTTCTATAGACCCATGTAAGAGTCAAATAGAACAAGTGAAATCAACAATACAACACATATTTCGATAAATATTTGTAGATGGGCAAGGAAAAATACAATAAAGATGATATACCATCTTTATGGGAAAGGGAAAATACAAATGTATTAATAAACCAAGACTTGGCATTGACAAACTCCCAACAATTCAATGTCCCAATACCCAAGTAGCATCCATAAGTGCCATCACCATCTCTTGAACACTTTATCCCAAATCTCTTAGGACCAAAATGAAGTTCACAAAATATCAATTATAAACCAAGATCTATTCTCAATTCACCATTATTTGATTACTCATCACTTATTATCAACCTTTCCCTTTAGAAGATGCCTCCATTTATAGATTGGAGAGGAAGCCATGAGGAGGTTAGGATCTCATTAAATCATGAGAGATGGGTGAGGTCCAAACCGATTGGAAAACAACTCATCATCAAAACTTCTCTTCTAGAATCTTCGAGAATTTCTTCTTTTCTCCCATGTAAAAAGGTTGCCACACCCTTAAACCTCAACAAAAGGAAACACTGTCGCAACTTACAATGATGCAGCACGTGACAAGTCAATTTGTCACACCTTTCCAAAAAGAAACAAGCGACAACTTTGTAATTTAGGGATTTTTTAGAGTTGATCCTTCCCAAGAAGACTTTCTCTCATTTTTCTTCCAAAGTTCTATACTTTAGATGTTAGAGAATATGTAGTATCACTTGCTGCGACAAAATGTTGTATAAAATAATGCCCCCCAAAGTGGATCTATGTGACAAATACTAAGTGTTAGTGTCCTATAAATTTTTATAGGGTCACTTGATTATAGCTGAGGATTTTTATATTTGAGATGTTGTAAATAATATTTTATCCTACAAATTATTTCCAAAAGGCATCTTGGATTACCTGGTTTCCTCGGATGACTTTGCCCCTCCATCCATTTTTCCCAATCCTTCATTCACTTCTGCGCCACTCACTCCCTTGCCCATTCATATTATTGGCCACATCTCACCCACCAATGATTCCTGCACAAAATTAATGTTAGACAAGCTTAGGGTAAATGAAAAACAATAAGTTAATAAGTATTAGTGAAAATTGTTTAGTATTGGTAATTAGTAAATTTGGTTAGTAATTATATTAGGGTAGTAAGTAATAGTTTTAATAATAAATTAAAATAATTAATAATTAATTATTTTTAATAAATAAATAATTAATTTTGAATAATGTTAATAATTTTTTTTTTGTAAGTGAGTGTGAGTATCTGTATTACTAAAATGACTAATATACAAAAAGAGGAACTCCCTGGTCTACCAAAAAGGATACCATCCCAGGGGTTCATGAGTTGCATTCTTTGAGATAGCAACGGTGTATGGTTGGACCGCCACATTGGGAAACCAGTCCAGTCCCATCATATCCAGTTTTTGAGAAGCTATTCATAACATAAACATAAAAAACACAAAGACAACAATTAAGACTGACCTAATAACATTCACTGATCATTGGCTAACCCAACGCTAGTCCAGAATTATGAGATTCTTCTTTCCATCTTTCGCCTTGTCCTTGCTCTCCTCCTTCTAGGACACCGTGTGGGTCTTCCTGATCTGGGTTGGTGCTCCATTCTCATTAGCTGGTGTGATGTCCATATAATGGACGTAACACAAGTATAAGTGGAATTGGGCAACCATTCACTCTATCTTCTCCTTCTGGTTCTTCTAGTCCTCTGCAATTCGTTTTGTACTAGCGTTCAAGTTGCTGAGGCGACTCAGTATTTATTTTAGCAATTTGTTTTGGTCCTTTTTACCCTTCTGTCTGGTATCTTTCTTTTCTATGCTCACTTTGCCTATTAACATCTTTGTCCACCATGCCATCTCTACTGTCTTATGGTAGAGGGTTTCCCTGGACTGCATGGTTCCTGGGTCCGTTATCCATTTTGCTTCATGGCTCAGTTCCTCCCAGGCTTTGCCCTTACTCTTGGCAGTGATTTCCCTCTCCCACCTGGTGATGGTTTCTTTTCCTTTTGGTTCAACCAATGCCTAGAAGGTGCTCTTGGCATCTCGGGCCGCTTGCTCCATCCTTGAAATCCTCCTATGGCTTGTTGAATTTTATTCCATCTGGGTGTTTCTTTTGATGTGCATTGTCTTCATACGCACCATCTTGGCTAGATTGTGGCGACTCTTTCCTTGAATTCTCCTCCTATTCCTATTGACCCAGGGGTTACTTCTTTCCGGGCCCTTGTTTTTGTAGTTGCTTCTGTTGTTGTGCTTTTCCCGACTACATCTATTCCTAGTGCTTTGCCTCTTATGTAAATTCTCCTACTACGGACTCATCCTTCCAATCATGGTCTACCCGTAGAGGTGGTCCTTCCCATCCTTTTTCTCTGTCTCGATATGTGTGACCATGACAGTCCGTCCGTTATCCCTGTGCCAGCCATTTCCCCTGTTCATTGTGTAACCAACTTTTCTCTTCCCCGTACCTGTTCTTGGGAGAGGTGTGACCCTATTGGTGTGTGGTAACCTTTTTTGTCCTACGTCACTCATGACCTGCTGAGTCCCATTTGTACTTTCCCCTACACTAACCCTGCTCTTTTTTCTACTTATGTGACCTTAATGTCATACCCCCATCTGTTGTGTGGTACGATCCCGCATTGTCACTCGTAATCAAGTGTTGGCCATGAAGATTCTACCTGGATGTGTCGTGCTCGCCTATTGGCCTTGCACCGCTTGTCTCAATGTGACCTTCTGTAATTAAGCTTTCGTCATGGTCTTTTGTCACTAGTTGTATGTAGTCTGTTATGAATTGACCGTTTGGGATGTTTCTCTAGGTGGTGTCTAACTCTGATCCTTCCTTGATGACCCCTTCATTAGCGATTCTGTCCACCAGGCCATTCACTAACGTATGTACCCAACACAACTCCACTATGTTCATCTTTTGCAGATGTTCCTGGATTTTTTGTAGGGAGTGTGCCAAGCACTAGTGTTTCTGAACTTTGCCCACTCTGGTACGATTTTGGAGTCTCTTCACTGTGTTGATTATCAAAGTGGAGTCACCTTCCACGATAGTGTTTGTCATCCTTTCACGGCTTAGAATCTCGAGGCTGATCTCGAGGGCTCCAAATTTTGTTGCGTTGTTAGTTGAATTTTCCATACTCCCATCGTACATCCAAATTATGTTGCCGCCACTATCCTTGATTACCCTACCCATTCCTTTCATGCATGGGTTTCCTTTTTTCGCCCCATCGAAATTCAACTTGAGGGACCCTGCTGGAGGGGGATTCCAGTTGCACTCACCTGTTTGGAGTTGTGGTGGTCCTCCTATTTGTGTGTAGTTGCACCCGTCTTTTAGGTGAAAAGCTTCTAGGACTCTAGAGTCCCGACCTACGAGTTTCTCTTTCCCATTCTGGCAGTTGCGGCTCTGCACCATTTCTCTTATCATGGAGATTATTTTTTCTTTGATTTTCCCTTCCGAAAGCCTTTCATTATTGAATATGTTTCAATTCATTTCTTTCCATATTTTCCATATGATCATCCCAGGAATGAGAGTCCAACACAGATTCACCTCTTCATTTTCGCTGTAACTCTCATTCCAGTTTTTGATGGTTGCGTAGATGTTACCTCGGGTCCTGTTGGATTGTTGAAAAATACCTGTCGCCCAGTCCCAGATCTCTGTTGTGTAGGTACAATCATCGAGGATATGATTTGTTGTTTATTCCTTAGCTTGAAAGAGGTGGCACCATGACGGACCTATGAAGCCCCTTTTCCTTAGGTTTTCCCAGGTTAGGATTCAGTTGTGAAGTACTAACCATTTAAATTTTTTTATTTTTGGCCACTGGGGGCTGTTCCAGAGCTTATCCCATAATTTCAGTGGGTCTTATTGGTCTTGGTCCATGATGTAATGTTAGGCTTCCTTCAAGTTGAATTCCCCTCCATTTTTTCGACCCCATCTTAATTGGTCTTCTTCTTCCGAGATTGCAATTTTCCTTTTCCCCAGTTCCTCCTCCACCTCTTTTGTGATTGTTGTGGTCCGATCTCTAGTTTGGGAGTTGAGATTGTCCTATATTCTCCATCTGTTTCGATCTATTTCCTTCTTCCAATAGTGGTGGACTTTGGTTTTTCCTTGTGCGATCATGTCATGTTGGAGTTCCGCCCTATCCAAATTTCCCATTTTGGGTTTTTGTTGCCAAGCATCCTCCCAAAATATGGCTGGTTTACCATTCCTTACTTCCCAGAAGCTGTGTGTCTAGACCCAGGTTTTGTTGTGCCAAGATAGGTTCTAGATGGTTGATCCCTCCCTGGTGCCCATAAAAGGAATTTAGTCCTGGTCATTTATGTCCGAGGAATACTTGGCCTTCCAGAGGGTTTCCCATGGGGTAGAAGTTTCTTTAACCCATAGCCACTAGAGTTTCACCCCATAGGCTTCGTTGGCTACTTGTGGGTCTTGTAGCCCTAGTTATCCTTTGCATTTTGGCTTGCAAACCTTCTCCCAAGCCACCAGGGCCCATTTTTTCTTTGTTTCTGCTCCTTGCCATAGGAAGTCCCTTTGGATGGTCCTTATTTTTTGTAGTATTCCCTTGGGGGTGGGAAATACAAACATCATATAGGTTGGAATTTCTTCCAAAACCATCTTGGTCAGTACAAGTCTCCTTGCAAGGTTGAGGGATCTGTACATCCATTTTTTCACCCTCTCTTGTATCTTGTTGAGCACTCCTTCCCAATTTTCCATTTTGTATGCTTTTTCCATCAGGGGGATGCCAAAGTATTTAGTTGGGAGAGTTTTGCGCTCAAAGCCCAAAATATTTGCTAGGTTCCTTTGGATTGCAGGGTTGGTGTTGAAAAACTAGATCATCGATTTGGAATGGTTGATATTGGCTCCCAAGGATTCCCTAAACTCTTCTAAGATCCTTTTGAAATTTTTTGCTTCATTGACCATGGGTATGCCATGGAGTAAGGTGTCATCCATGAACTGTTGGTGTGTGGAAGTAGGGCAATTTTTGAAAGGTTTGAGGCCTATTATTTCTCCTGTTGCTGTTGTGCTTTTTATGATTTGAATGAGTCCTTCCATCATCAGGATGAACAAGAAGGGGGATAGAGGGTCTCCTTGTGTGATGCCTCTAGTGGTCCAGAAGGGTTTGGCTGGGGCTCCATTTATCAGGAGCGAGTAACTTGTCGTTGAGACTAGGTTGATAATCCAACTGATCCAATGTTAGGTGAAACCAAAGGCTTCCAGAGTCTTAACCATGTGGTGCCAACTAATTTTGTCATAGGCTTTTGCTAGGTCAAGTTGTATTATCATCCCCCCTCTCCTCTGTATTTTTAGGGTGTGGATTAGCTCATGGGAATGGATGATGTTGTCCATGATTTGTCATCCTTCCACAAAACCTGCCCATTCTTGTGAAATCAGTGTGGGTAGGAGGGGTTTCAATCTATTGGCTATGAATTTGGAGATTATCTTGTAAACCGCATTGCATAAAGTTAGGGGTTTGTAGCAGTCAGGGGTCCTTGCTTCATTTTCTTTGGGGATTAAAGTAATCATTGTGGAATTTAATGCTTTTAAGATGGAGGCCGACCGTCTAGATTCCTCCACCACCCTATAAATATTGTGTTTGACTACTTCCTAGCAGGCTTTGAATAATTCGTGAAACCATCTGGACCTGGGGCTTTCCCGTTGGGCATCTCCTGGATCACTTGATCAATTTCGTCCTTAGCTATGGGTTTGTTTAGTCTATTATTCTGTTCCTCAGTGACTAGACGGGGGATGTGTTGTGTTATCCTTTGGATGGCCTCCGTTCAGTCTTTGTTGGGTTCCTGGGCTATCCCATGGAAGTGACTTACCAAGGTATTTTCAATATCCTTGTGGGATTCTCGCTCGATCCCATCCCGATCCTTAATTTTCAGGATTTTATTGTGGGCTCTTCTGGCAATGGTTGTTCTATGAAAAAACTTGGTGTTCCTCTCTCCTTCCTTTATCCATCTGATTCGGGAATTTTGGCACCATAGAATTTATTCTTGCTCACATCTTCCTTCCCATTCATGGGTCATTTAGATCTCTTCCTTTTTTTGATCCCCTGTATAGCCCTCCACTATGCAAACTTCCTAGAGTCTTCTCATTCTGTCTTCAATATTTTTCTTCTTTTGGTTAATGTTGCCAAAAATTTCCTTGTTCCACTCCTTGAGCTTATATTTGATGTACTTTAGTTTCTTGTAGAGTTTGAACATCCATGTCCCTTGCTCCGGTTGTTCCTCCTGCCAACACTGGTTGATGTTCTCCTTGAAGGTGGGGTGTTCAATCCATAATTTCTCAAATCTAAATGGTCTATTCTTCAGAGTGGTTGGGAAGTCTGCTTCCAGTTGGAGTGGCCAGTGATCAGAACCCCCCCAGGGAAGGATGCTACAATCCAAGGTTAACCTTTGAATAATGATGGATTCCGACACCAAGAATCTGTCTAGTCTTGTCGCAACCTGATGTTGATTTATCTGTTTATTGTTCCAAGTGAAATGTCCATTATTGGTTCTGATGTCCACCATCTTCGATGTGTCTATGAATGTTGAGAATTCTTCCGCATCTCTATCCAATCTCCTGGTGCCTCCTTTTTTCTCTGCAAGTGATGTGATGATGTTGAAGTCCCCTGCCAGGATCCAATGGAGGTTGCTAGACCAGGCTTTTAGGTCTTCTAGGTCTAGAAGCATTCTTCTCTTTTCCTCTAGTATCTGGGGTCCATACACATTAGTGCATAGAATCATCTCTGTATTCCCAATTATTTGCATGTTAACCGAAAGTGTGTTCCTGGTAGCCTCGACTACTATTAGGTTCATCACTTGTGAGTTCTACAAGGTGAGGATACCTCCTGCCATCTGCTGTCCTTTGACAACCAACATCTTGTACTTGCTCCATTGTTTTTCGCTGATTGTTTCCATTCTGTCTACAGTGCATTTTGTCTCTTGGATGAAACAAAGGTCTGGTTGTTCCTTCCTAAGTCTATTTATAAGAATTATCTTCTTTTGTGGGTTGTTTAGGCCTCTTATATTCCATGTTATAATCTTCATTTAAACATGTGGGGGGGAGTTGGGAAAGATATTTTTGATCTTACCTTAGTTTATCGACAGAGCTCCTAGTTCTTATAGGGCTACGTTGTTTGATTTTCTGCCTTTTTTCCTTCTCATTTGCTTGGGTGAGAGTTGCAGTTGTCCTTTGCCTGCTTTGATTCCTAGGTGTCCTATCTCCTCATGTGTGCGCTTGAACCCTCTAGATTTGGCTTCCTCCCTTAGGAGGAACATGTATTGGATGCGGTCTAGTTGCTCCACTAGTACATTGTCTATGTCTTGCCTTTTCCATTACTCTAGTATATTCGGGAGATCAATACCTTCCCTTTCCACAATGTCTCTGAGATCAAGATCTTCTGTTCCTACCTTGCTTGGAGTCATTTTTCGCGTCTCCGTCTGCCTTCTTCATGGGGGTGGGGGTATCTATGGTTTCTCCATCCATAAGAGTTGCACTACCCCCCTGTCCCATCTCCTTTCTTGGGCTATCTATATCCTCATTTGTTGCTTGTTCCCTAGCTTCTTTAGCTTTTGTCTTTTCCTTTCCTCCTTCCTCCCCTTTGTTTATCTTGTCCCGTCCTTCTGTTTTATTCTTGGCCTACATATTTCTCCCTATTGGGGTTTTACTTTGTCTCTTGTTAGCTCTGTTTCCGTGGTTTGGTTTTATAAACCCATCCTCGTCCTGCTATAGTTTGGTGTTTTCTGCTTCTTGTTTTTTTAATGATCGGACACTCTCTGATTAGGTGTCTGTGTTCGTGACATATTTTGCATCTGAAGGGGATCTGCTCATAGTAATTTTTTTGTATCCATTCCTCATCCCTGAATTCCAGGCTTATGGCTTGTAGGAGTGCCCCTGACACATCCATCTCCATGTAGATTCTTGCATAGGATGTGTATTGTCCTTTTAGGGTTTCTTCTGATGTCTTCACGTATTTTCCCAGTTTGTTCCCTATTGCTTCAAAGGTGGAAGGTATCCAACAATCTAACAATAAGGAGTAAAGTCTCAGCCATACAGGTACATTTTTGAAAGTTTCTTTCTCTGGGGAGAAGTTTTCCTTCCATGGCCGCATGTACAATCTTGTTGAGGCATGGAATTATGGCCCCCCCTCAAAGATCTTATCCCTATCTTCTAAGTTCATGAAAACTAATGTAAAGAATCCTTTCAAGCCCAGGTGTAGATCCACTTCTCTGCTTGGCTTCCATTGATATTTAATCCAATTGCACAACATTCTTCCTGTGGGCCACAAACCCATAAACTTGCAGACTAGTGCATGCGTCTTCATCTGGTCCCTGTAGAGTTACATTTGTGGATCATCCAGTATTACCTTGGGTATCATCGTTGTCTTTGGTTTACATAGGTTACACCCTTTTTCCCCATTGGGGCTCGCTGTTTCTTGTATAAAATTCTGAGTTTCTTTGGCTTCTTCCCCCATGCCATCGCTTTTCCTTTGGTTGCTTTCCTGACTCTTTTC
>ML811679.1:103360-132234 GCA_009831015.1 Picea engelmannii | reverse complement strand
GAGAAAAGAAGAAATTCTCAAAGATTCTAGAAGATATGTTTTGATGATGAGTTGTTTTCGGATTGGTTTGGATCTCACCCATATCTCTTGATTTAGTGAGATCCTAACCTCTCATCCTAACCTCCTCATGACTTCCTCTCCAATCTACAAATGGAGGCATCTTCTAAAGGGAAAGACTAATAAGCGACGAGTAATCAAATAATGGTGAATTGAGAATAGATCCTGGTTTATAATTGAGAGTTTGTGAACTTGATTTTGGTCCTAAGAGATTCAGGCTAAAGTGTTCAAGATATGGTGATGGAATTCATGGAGGCTACATGGGTATTGAAACATTGAACCATCAGAAAGAGTTTGTCAATGCCAAGGCATTGGTTGTAAGTTGTTTCCTTATTTATTAATGTAGTTATATTTTACTTTTCCTATAAGGCTTGTACATCATCATTATTGTATTTTTCCTTGGCCATTTACATAGATTTATCGAAATACTTGTAGTATTGTTTCTTAAATATTTCACTTGTTATGTTTGATTCTAATACAAGTATGTGGAAATTTTGTTGTTGTGGATAAGTTAGTGAGTGCAGAAAAATACTAATTTGAGGTATCAAACCTTTGAGGTATTATATCAAACTCTTTCTAGTGGTTCAATGCTTCGATACCCATGTAGCCTCCATGAATGCCATCACCATCTCTTGAGCACTTTGGCATCACTAAATCTCTTAGAGCCAAAATGAGACTCACAATCTCTCAATCACAAATCAGAAGCTATTGTCAATTCACCATCATCTCATTACATATCCCTTATTATTACCCTTTCCCTTTAGAATATGCCTCCATTTATATATTGGAGAGAAATTCATGAGGTTAGCATGAGAGGTTATGATCTCACTAAATTAGGAGAGATGGGTGAGATCCAAACCGATCGAAAAACAAATCATCATCGAAAATTCTCTTCTAGAAGCTTCAAGAATTTATTCTTTTTTTCCCACGTACAAAGGTTATCGCATCCTTAAACCTCAACAATAGGCGACATTGTTGCACCTTCCAGTGATGCAGCATGCGGCAAGTGAAGTTGTTGCACCTTGATAGAAATCAACATGTGACAACTTTGTAATTTAGGGATTTTTTAGAGTTGATCTTTCCCAAGAAGACTTTCTCTCAATTTTCTTCCAAAATTATATGATTTAGATGTTAGAGAATAAGCAGTATCACTTGCTGCGAAAAATGATGTATAACAGAATGCCCCCCAAAGTATGAAGTTAGAAGATATGATAGTTGAAATACTTTTCCATATAGGTATTTGAAACAAAGAACACACCAGTTGGAAACCTACCAACAACACAAGGAATTTGCAGTACAATATTATATCATCACTGAGATAGGAATTCCCATACTCATAATACAAATGGCTCTAAGCATGGTTATTGGAAAATACATTGCATATCCATGATTTCATTTACTAATGATATGGCCACCAAAAATAAAATCTGGATCCATATTGCCACGATGTTAATGGATTCATAGCCACAAGAATATACACTATGGATCTATGAATTATAATAGTAACATAGCCATGGACCGATACAATGTGGATCTATGTGATAACATTGCTCTAGTACTTTCCATCACATCCTGGGGAAATAAATATTCAAAGGAAGTTCCAGAGGGTCTTCATCACGTCCTCGATTCTGAAGTATGATTCTAACCACGTGAATAAATGTCTCGACGTAGAACATGGTAGAAACCACTTGATTACCGATCATTGATGTATACTATTAACAAGTGCGAGGGAAATCACTATTAATGTCAATGACCCCCAAGGTACTCTAACACATCCCTTCAAATGTGAATTAATGAGTTGATGTGGAAAATATGATGAAATATTTTGATCATAGGTCAATGATGTAAATTCCTTGTCAAAAGTGAGGATGCTAGTCATTAGGGCATGTAGGTTCCAAAGTACTAAATAACTTATAAATCCTCTTCCTAGATAATTATTTGGCATCGATAGGAAGTGATTCGTCGTAGTAGGGCCTTAATGTATCCCCCATCAACAACATAAAACATGTATAAGATTTATAGTAAAAGCACAAAGTAATTTCAAGACTAACTTAGGGATGGCCTACATGATAGGAGACTTAAAGGACTGCATAGTTTGACCGACACAATAGAAGGCTACTCGGTTGAACGTATCCCAAACAATGACATGAAAAAGGTCTTGTACGTGTTGAATCAAAATAGAATATCATAGGGAAAAATCTTGCAAAAAAGGGCATGATCTACAAGAGATGAGTGGATTTCCCAACTTTGACGCAAAAGGTAAAATATGTAATGTTCAAGAGAGACTGATGCCATTAATAAAGATTCAATACATATTCCCTTCACAATTTCCCCCAACCATGCTTGGCGAGTACCTATTTATTTTTTAATGATATTGGGGAGGATAACAAATGCTCATTTTTCAAGCTCGTCCTTCAGACAAGTCCCTCAGAGTATGTTTAAAGAACCCTAGGAAGGAGTGGTTCCGTCCCATATGGGTCTTCCAATGTAGGTTTTACAAGTCCAAAAAAAGTAAACTCAATGGTTTTTAATGTTTAGAGAGTTTTAAAAACACTTAAAGAAAACTCTAGGGTTATTTTTTTTGTAAATTTAATTTCTTGGGTCTGAAAAAAAGTCTAAAATTATACCCAAGAAAATTTTTCTAGTCATGTTTGACTAGAGTATACCTTTTTCGTAGTTAAACTGACAAGACTGAAAATGATTAAACTATCTCTCAACAAAATCCCCTTCAAATCTTTTTAATGAGTGTGAAAGGAAGCAAGTTCACATGATGATCTTTTCATATTTAGAGAGTCTAAAAAGAGCTTAAAGGAAACTACAAAGAGTTCCTTTTTCACATAACTTTTATGAGTCCAAAAAAGAGATAAAAGTATAATAGGTAACCTATTCTCATGTATAAAAGAGCATGAGAAAGAACAAATATTGAGCTCGATAACCTATTCTCATGTATTTACGAGCATGAGAAAGAACAAAGACTAAGCTCAAGATTGGTTTCATTTTTACACAAGCTTGAAACAAAGTGAATCTATGCTTGTAACTTTCCAACGTAATGTCCAAAGGTTTTGAACGAGACCCATGGATAGTTGGTACTTTTCCCCCAGCTTGAGAAGATAGTGGCTTAACTCTAGCATGATGTCTAGAGGCTGGAGACATGTCCCCAAAGATTCATTTCATTCATCAACTCTTCTTCCCAAAATGTTCACCAGAGAGGGAGGGAGAAAGAGGATCAATTGACCAAGGTTGATGAAATGAAGATTTAGGTATGATTTCTAATGAGAGACTCAACTCAATAGGAGAGGTAGTTGTTTCATTTTTTAATGAGCTTGACACAAGAAAAGAACTATGCTCATGATCATCTGTTTCATTTTTTAATGAGCTAGACATAGAAACATAAACTATGCTTGTGACCCTCTATTTCATTTTTAAACAAGCTTGACACAAAAACATAAAATATGCATGTAACCTCTGGTTTCTATTCCCAGACCTATGTTTCATTTTTTTAACGAGATTGACATAGAAACGATAAATTTGATTGAAAACCTCTACTTGATCATGGATTCCAAGAGGATAATTCTCTTGAAGGAATACATGTCAAGGGAAAAACCTCAATCATGGATTCCAAGAGATCTTCGCTAGATGAAAGAACAACACTATGTAAGGAATACATGTCAAGGGACATGATAGGGGTAGGTATATTAGGCTCTAATATCCTTATCAAAGATATCACCATGTAAACTACCAAATCTAAATCAGAATAAGGGAGATATTCCTTCTCTGTAACATCCCCAGCCACCCAAGCCGGGCCATGCTACTCTAGATAACGCTCTGATACCAATTTCTAACGTTCCCTAGCCACCAACAGGCTGGGCATCGTCACTAAGTAAACATATTTTGTGGAAATATTAACATATAAACTTAACAACAATAAATAGAGATAACATGAAAACATACATGCAACGAAACACATGATAACATTACTAGAAACATAGACATGCACTAAAATATATCATTTAATCATTAATCACAAAAAATATACTTATCTCTTAATCAAAGTACACCAATGACACAGGTGCGCCAACCAAGGCACGTCCGCTCACAGGACCTTTCTCCTTCCTCGGCCCGAAGAACTATGAAATTCTTCTATTTCCCTATTGGAAAATCTTCCTCCCACAGGAAACTCTTCTCGTAATCCCCCCCCTTTGTTCTATCGGGGTTTCCTCTATCGGGGTTTTGACACCCAAGATGCTCTGGCAACTTGGAACGCCAATTCCCAATCTCCGATGCACCCCATTGTTGCCTCAGACCGCTTGGCTAAGCCTTTAGTCCACACGACCGACTCTTATATGACCCAGCAATAACCCCGTCGGGATTTCGAGGTTTACGATGTCGAAATTCCCGCGTTCCCAAGACTCACGATTTCCCGAATCGCGATGCGCCCTTTTTGCGATAGCCCTCTGGCTATAGGATTCGCACCATATGACTGTAACTTGTGACCACGGTCTCTCCCCATCTGGGCTACGAGAATTTTAATGCTACAAAATACTTACCTGTGGGGTTCTTGATCTCTTGAATGCCGATTCTCCATTCGGCTGACACTTGACTTCCACTACGCTCCTCCTTTGGCCCACACGACTCTTCTGTTGGGATTTTCTCCGATAAACTCTTGATTTCCCGCCACCTGTCTCAGCAGATGGACGACCCAGATCTTCTCGAGTTTTCAGGGTTTCTATTGTTGAAAAACACTCGACCACGGGATCCCCAATCCTTCGAATCCCGATGGGAACTCCCGTGCGACTTTTATCTGATCCAACGGCTGACGAATAAATGGTCCATGATCCACTGGTTCACGACCCTTTGGGCTTGGACTCCCAGCGCGACCGTAACCTCTTCACTTCTTCTATATATCCAATGGCTGACGATATTGTGTGGATCTCCTCTACGAGATCTTGATCGTCCACTTCCTTCTCAGGTATCTTCTACGGACACTGGTTCTTCTATGCGTAACTTTGCAACGCCTATTCAATCAATTTATGCACAGACTCTCGATGCTTCCCCCTGATGGATTTGGAAGCCTTATCCCTCCTGTGATTTCCTCAATTGCTTCAATCTCAAAGAGGTTCTTTGCATGCACTCCTTGAGGCAGTTCTAAATCACTTCTAAGTGTTGAGTTCTCCTGACCCTGCGCACACCTGCAGTAGTGGTCCTTCGATATTTCACTCAGTTTCATGACTGAGACTCTCCTTAGCCTGTGCACTCCTTGCACAAGTTTAACAACCCACTTTCACTTCTGAGTGAATCAAGAACAAGAGCTTAACTCCCTGAGCCTTCTGTCAATGCACTCCTTGCGGACAACTCCAACTGCACTCCTTGCAGGAATCTTTGCTCAGAAAGAGAAACAATTGTAACTACTTTACTTCCTCTCAGATTTCAATCTCAACACATGAAATCATATACACAGCATAACAACGAATGCATAATAGGAAGTAATTCCCATAGATAGAGCGTTCAACACACATACACAGAGAATAACACAACAGTCATGAATCTGAATCAACTTCTTCTATTAATTCAAGATCTGTACATGGATGTCTTCTACAATCCTCTGCTATTCTCCTATGCTCTAGATTCTTCTTCTCCTGCTAATAGTACAATGATACAATGAGGGTGTCTATATCCCCTTTTTTTCCCTTCTTCTAGAACTGTCTAATCTAAATATTCAAATCTACATACTTACATTTACTACTTATAAATGCCTCTGTCTATCTCAGACGAGAGTGTATGGCTCGAGGTATGATTACATTTTTACCAAAGCGCCTTCATTAAATGATCTCATTTATATTTTCACATCAACTTCAAGGGAAAATTCAAAAATTCGTGTTGGACGTCTTCCAGCTGTCTTCTGCTTTCACGTTGGTTTTGCTTGTCGTGAGGGATGCTCCTGCATCGTACTCCCTCGCTTGAAAATTTGCATGGGATCCTGTCCATGATCTCCTGCACGGTATGTCCATGCTTCTAAATCTCTACTTCAGTCTCCCAGCTAGCATATTCAACTGGATGACCTTTCCATTTGACCAAATATTCGAAATATTCTTTCCTTCTGGTTTTGTTACCCACTCTTTTATTCAGTATTTGTTCCATCTATGGAATTTATGCAATTGGCATTTGCTTCTGCCACTGAACCTCTGGTTTCTCATCACCTTCTGCTCCTACTTCATCAACTTTATATGGGTATAAATCCAAAACATTAAATATCGGAGATATTCCAATGCCCTCTGGTAACTCAATCTCATAAGCATTCTCCACCATCTTCTTTAAGACTTTGCATGGTCCGATTTTCTTCATTTTCAGTTTGTTGTATGTTCCTCTTGGGAACCTTTATTTCCTCAAATGTGCCAAAACCAGATCACCAACTTCAAACTGAGGTTGTCTCCGATGCTGATATGCTTTGCGTTTGTACTCCTGACTTGACTTCAATAGTCTCTCCTTCACTTGGCTGTGAAGTTCCTTCATCGCTTCAGTGAATTCTCCTGCGCTAGCACTGCTAGTATCCATCTGTTCTGAATCCCTTAGTTCAAAAACTCCTCTTGGTTGCCTCCCATAGACAATCT
Source organism: Picea engelmannii (assembly GCA_009831015.1). NCBI lineage: Eukaryota > Viridiplantae > Streptophyta > Pinopsida > Pinales > Pinaceae > Picea > Picea engelmannii. The sequence goes on along the minus strand of ML811679.1, from coordinate 125,569 downwards.
GGAATGGACTTTTTCCTGTGCTCTGATTTACTGAGTCATTGTAAGAAAACTCTTCCTGTGGCAATATATTGTCCCAACTAGTATGGTGCTCCATCACCAAGCTTCTCAGCAAGTCTCCTAGACTCCTGTTCACTGCTTCTGTTTTCCCATCCATCCGAGGATGATAAGAAGAAATAAACATCAAATTAGTTCTCAACTTCTTCCACAATGTCCTCCAGAAATGCCCTATGAATTTTGTGTCTCTATCCAAAACTATGCTTTTTGGTAATCCATGAAGTCAAACGATCTCTTTGAAAAACAAATTTGTGATGTGAGTCGCATCGCTGGTCTTCTGGCATGGGATAAAATGTGTCATTTTGGAAAACCTGTCAAGCACCACAAAGATCGAATCAACCCCTCTTTGCGTCCTAGGAAATCCCAATACGAAGTCCATGCTAATTTCATCCCACGACTTCTCAGGTATGGGTAATGGTTGATAAAATCCTACGTTCTGCTTCCTTCCTTTTGAATGCTGGAAAATCCTGCATCTGTCCACAAACCTCTTGACCTCCGACCGCATTCCTGGCCAAAATTATGCTTCACTCAGCTTTGCAAATGTCTTGTCATGGCCAAAATGCCCTGCCAATCCACCACTATGCTTCTCCTTTAACAGATTCTCCCTCATGGAGCAATTCAGAATGCACAGTTTGTTGCCTCTGAACAACAATCCTTCTTGGACCATATAGTCTATCCAGGGGCTTCTGTCTCTGAGAACTGGATTCTCAGCTGCTTCATATGCTTCTGCAAAATTCGGATCATCTGCATACATGTCCCTCATATCATCAAAGCCTAACGTCCTTACTTTGAACTCCTGCAACGGCAAACATTTCCTGCTCAAAGCATCAGCCACTTTGTTAGTAGTACCATAAATATGTTTTATTACAAAAGTGAATTTTTTCATGTATTCAACCCACTTAGAATGCCTCTGATTCAACTTTTCCTGTTGAGTTACAAACTGTAATGCATGGTTATCACTATATAAAATAAATTCCTTTGGAATCAAATAGTGTCTCCATTTCTTCAATGCCTGGATGATGGCATAGAATTCCTTATCGTACATGGAGTACTTTTCTTTTTCCTCATTCAACTTCTCGCTGAAATATGCAATCGGCCTGTCCTCCTGACTCAAGACCGCTCCTATTGCAAACCCGCTTGCATCACATTTCACTTGAAATGTCTTCTGAAAATCTGGCAACACCAAAATTGGTTTCTCTGTAATCTTTCGTTTCAATAAATTGAAACTCTTCTCAGCCTCTTCTGTCCAGTGAAAATATTTATGTCTTTTCTTCACTGTGTCCATCATTGCTGCACTAATTCCACTGAAATTTCTAATGAATTTTCGGTAGAAACTAGCCAGTCCATGAAAACTCCTCACCTCAAATACGTTCCTCGGTGATGGCCAATTCTTGATCACCTCCACCTTATCTGGATCCATCCTCAACTCATTTGTAGATATAACAAACCCCAAATAAATGAGCTCTGTCTTCATGAATGAGGACTTCTTCATGTTTATCAGCAACTTCTCCTATTGTAACCTCTTCATCACAATAGCCAAATGCTTCAAATGTTCAGCCTTTGTCTTGCTGAAAACCAATATGTCATCTAGATACATGATGACAAATTTCCCAATGAAATCCTTTAGGACTTCATTCATCAACCTCATAAAGGTACTTGGTGCATTCGTCAAGCCAAACGACATGACAAGCCATTCATACAAACCTTCGTTTGTCTTGAATGCTGTTTTCCACTCATCACCTTCTCTCATATGAATCTGATGATATCCACTCTTCAAATCTATCTTTGGAAAAAAAAATTCCCCACTTAAGCAATCCATCAGATCATCCATCCTTGGTAATGGGAATCTATACCTGATAGTTATCTTATTGATGGCCCTCGAATCAGTGCACATCCTCCAGCCTCCGTCTTTCTTCAGACTGAGTACTGTCAGAAAAACACACAGACTCAAGCTTTCCCTGACCAAACCTTTTTCCAATAACTCCTGGACCTGTCTTTTAACTTCTTCATTCTCCTGCGGCATCAATCTGTATGCAGCTTTGTTTGGAAAAATAGCTCCTGGTATGAGGTCTATCTGATGACTCACACTCCTCATCGGTGGCAATGAACGGGGTAGTTCATCCAATGTAATATCAATGAAATCTTCTAGTAGTTCCTAAACTTCTTCTGGCAAATCGTCCACCTTTGTGCTAGTCAGAACAATTCTCGGCTTTCTAACCACAAAGAATTGTGGATCCTCCTTCTTCTTAACTTCTGTAAGAAGTTCCTTCCCACTCATGAGAAGTACCCTGTTGCTTACTTCCGATTTCACTTCTTTATCCTCAATCAGATACAATGTGTGGTTTCTCCCATTCTTCTCCAGGGTATATGTGTTCATTCTCCCATCATGAATCACATTTCTATCATACTGCCATGATTTTCCCAACAATAAATGACAAACATCCATAGGAATAACATCACATAAAATTTTATCATTATATCTTCCTATCTTGATGTCAACCAAGCACTATTTGGTGACATTTACCTGATGTCCCTTCTATAGCCATGAAACTTTGTATGGGATTGGATGATCAGTTGTCTCCAGTTCCAGCTTTTCTACTATCTCGGTTGAAATGAGATTATCTGTGCTCCCACTGTCCACAATGACCTTACACACTCTATCCTTGGTCTTGTAGGCAGTCCTAAAAAGATTGTTCCTCTGTGATGAATCTTCCATTTCCTTCTCTGGCATCAAAAGGACCTTCCACATCACCAGCGACCTTTCACTTTCAGCATATTCTGCCTCTGTGCCTCAGCAATATGAGTCTCTCTAGTTTCTTTCTTTTTCTCTGGACACTCAAACGACCTGTGCCCATTATTTCCACACATGAAGCATGTAATTACTCCACCTCTTCCTCTTCCTCTACCTCTGGTACGAGGAAAACTATCATTATCAGCATATCCTCCTCGTTGTTCAATTTGTTGTCCTCGCTGCTCAACATACGACCTTTTCTGTGAGGTTCCACCTCTTTCAACTTTTTCTTGAGGTTTCTTCCATTCCTTCTTGGGCTTCTGGTATTTATCTTGGGCAACTGCTTTGCCTCTGGGATGACTTCTGCCTCGAACCCTCTGACTTTGTTTACAGCTCAGCTTCTCCTCAGCTTTCAGAGCCAATTGGTAAGCATCCTCCACCGTTCAGATGGTTTCCATACTTATTTCATCCTGAATTTCATACCTCAGGCCATTTATGTACCTGGCCACCTTTTCTTCATTGCTTTCGCGATGTCCTACTCTGATATTCAACCTGTAAAATTCCTCAGTATACTCTTTCATTGTCATCAACTTCTGTCTGAGGTTCTGCATCCTTCTAAACAGAGAAATTTGATAGTCCCTGGGAATGAATTTTGCCTTCATTTTTGCAATCATCCTGTCCCAACTCTTTATCTTCTTCTTGCCTTGGCAACGCCTATCATCTTGCAGATCGTCCCACCATAATGATGCGTGTCCCTTCAACTTTGTGATAGCATGCCTAACCTTCTTATCATCCTCGATATCCTCATAATCGAAATAAGTATCAAGAGCTCTAATCCAATCTATAATCTCTTCTGCATCCAGATTTCCTTCATAAACTGGAACGTCCATTTTCACCTTTGTACTCAGTCTTGCAACAACCTTGAGTAAACGTTCACTCGCCGCATCTTCCTCTGGGATTTCTTCTTCTCTATGTCCAACATCACCTTCATCCTCGGATTCACTGATATCTCCTGCATCAGCGTTTTTCCTTCGTGATGTCTCCATGTCCTCCATTCTGGCACGAAGATTTCGTATTTCTCTCTCCATGTGTAGATTTTGTCCTTGGCTACTTCTTTCTCTGGACATTTCTCTTTCTATGGACAATTCCCTTTCCTCCTCTAGATCGGTTGATTCTCTACCCCTTCTCCTTGGCGGCATGGTGAATTCTCTCTGTCCTCTTCTATAGAAAGAAAAGAAGCTTTTCTATGCTCTGATACCACTTGACGCAGGTGCGCCAACCAAGGCACATCCGCTCACAGGACCTTTCTCCTTCCTCGGCCCGAAGAACTGTGAAATTCTTCTATTTCCCTATCGGGAAATCTTCCTCCCACAGGAAACTCTTCTCATAATCCCCCCCTTTGTTCTATTGGGGTTTCCTCTATTAGGGTTTTGACACCCACGATGCTCTGGCAACTTGGAACGTCGATTCCCGATCTTCGATGTGCCCCCTTGTTGCCTCAGCCCGCTTGTCTAAGCCTTTAGTCCACGCGACCAACTCTTATATGACCCAGCAATAACCCCGTCAGGATTTTGGGGTTTACGATGTGGAAATGCCCACGTTCCCAAGACTCGCGATTTCCCGAATCGCGATGCGCCCTTTTCGTGATAGCCCTCTGGCTATAGGGTTCACACCATATGACTGTAACCTGTGACCACGGTCTCTCCCCGTCGGGGGTACGGGAATTTTAATGCTACAAAATACTTACCCGTGGGGTTCTTGATCTCTTGAACGCTGATTCTCCGTTCGACTGACACCTGGCTTCCACTACGCTCCTCCTTTGGCCCACACGACTCTTCTGTCGGGATTTTCTCCGATAAACTCTTGATTTCCTGCCACCTGTCTCAGCAGATGGACGACCCAGATCTTCCCAGGTTTTCGTGGTTTCTATTGTTGAAAAACACTCGACCACGGGATCCCCGATCCTTTGAATCCCGATGGGAACTCTCGTGCGACTTCTATCTGATCCAACGAGTGATGAATAACTAGTCCACGATCCAACGGTTCACGACCCCTGGGGCTTGGACTCCCAGCGCGACCGTAACCTCTTCACTTCTTATATAGATCCAATGGCTGATGGCATTCTGTGGATCTCCTCTACGAGATCCTGATTATCCACTTCCTTCTCAGGTATCTTCTACGGACACTGGTTCTTCTGCGTGTAACTTTGCAGCGCCTATTCAATCACTTTATGCACAGACTCTCGGTGCTTCCCCCCGATGGATTTTGAATCCTTATCCCTCCTGAGATTTCCTCAATTGCTTCAATCTCAAAGAGGTTCTTTGCATGCACTCCTTGCGGCAGTTCTAAACCACTTCTAAGTGTTGATTTCTCCTGACCCTGCGCACACCTGCAGTAGTGGTCCTTCGATATTTCGCTCAGTTTCACGACTGAGACTCTCCTTAGCCTGCGCACTCCTTGCACGACTTTAACAACCCACTTTCACTTCTGAGTGAATCGAGAACAAGAGCTTAACTCCCTGAGCCTTCTATCAACGCACTCCTTGCAGACGACTCCAACTGCACTCCTTGCAGGAATCTTTTCTCAGAAAGAGAAACAATTGTAACTACTTCACTTCCTCTCAAATTTCAATCTCAACACATGAAATCATATACACAACATAACAACGAATGCATAACAGGAAGTAATTCTCATAGATAGAGCGTTCAACACACATACACAAAGAATAACACAACAGTCATGAATCTGAATCAACTTCTTCTATTAATTCAAGATCTGTACATGGATGTCTTCTACAATCCTCTGCTATTCTCCTATGCTCTAGATTCTTCTTCTCCTACTAATATTACAATGATACAATGAGGGTGTTTATATCTTATTTTTTTCCCTTCTTCTAGAACTGTCTAATCTAAATATTCAAATCTACCTACTTATATTTACTACTTATAAATGCCTCTGTCTATCTCAGACGAGAGCGTATGGCTCGAGGTATGATTACATTTTTACCAAAGCGCCTTCATTAAATGATCTCATTTATATTTGTGCATCAACTTCAAGGGAAAATTCAAAAATTCATGCTGGACGTCTTCCAGCTATCTTCTGCTTTCACGTTGGTTTTGCTTGTCGTGAGGGATGCTCCTGCATCAACCAACTGCATGCAGACCTTCCACGAACCTCCCAGCTTTAGAAAAAGTTGCTCATCACTCATAGCAGTGGGTCACCCTCGAGTTGGTACTAAACTCCACCAGGCAAGGGATTCCTAGGCTAGGTAGGGACAACAAGACGTTGCACATAACAACATGAAGGATTTCCTCCAAGGAGCCACTTATGCCCATAAATCATATACTCCCATTCCCCACATGTCTGTTCCACCCTAGGAGTGTACACCTTCACTGTCACATAGTCCATCGGCTACTACACCTCCCTTTCCGGGGCTTCAACAATAGGCTAGATTAAGAATTCTTAAAGATTTGTAGATACTAATGGACTCCCTCCAGGAGAAATCCCTTCCTCAAAACACTCTCTCACCTGGAGAGCGTTGCTCATAGGCCTGACAACCTGCTTCTTCTATCCACGGGCTTGAAAACCCACTTCTTCACTCTCGCTCCTCAACACACGGGCATGGTGATTGTAGCAATAGAAAATGAACGTGGGGAAATGGTACATACAAGAAAAAACATAGGCAACCCCCGGGGTACAGGTGTGGCGAGGGTATCAAATTGGGTTTTGTTGCAAGGGTTCAGGTGTCTTGGAATTCAACAATGGCAGACTGGCTCACTATGTGTTTTCTCCATGCATCAGTGAGTCGGGGTAACAGATGGCTAGCCTAGTCAGAATGGAGAGAGTCCCTTGAATGGTGAGAATCCCCCCCCATAAATATGCATGCGTTTTGGATGACACTTGGCTCTCTAGGAGCATGTTTCCCCCCACTTGGAACTCGTTCCTCTCCCTAAAGGAGCTTATGATAAATTAATATCCTCTTTACAACTTTTATAATAATAATATATTATTATACTAGGCTCTTAATCTTAGCCCTTTTTCCTCAATATCTTAGCCTCCTCCCTTACCAAACCTAGTGGAGTTCAGTTCCCCATACTCTTTCTTCATGGTCGGTATACACAGAACGATGTTTTTATATTAATAATATGAATATTTACATGTACAAAATAGGCTCCTGGACTTTAACATCTAGGCTCCTGACCTAATCAACACATAAGATTACTAGCTTATAAATACTTGGATCACCAGCCTACAAAACATGTTACATTCGTAATTACAACTGGGGCTCGTCCTTGGGGCATTACAATCCCCTCCCATTTTTTTTTCATTGTCCTCAGTGCAACTTAATTACACAACATCAACAAGATTTCCAAAATCTTAAAAAAGATGTGGGTATTATGCCCGCATAACATCTTCATGCTCCCATGTGGCATCCTATAGACCATACTAGGTCCACTGGACCTTTACAAGCCCTATGGCTCGATTTCAGAGCTTCTTTCTCTTCCGGTCCAGTATGCACACCAGATGCACTTGTAAGGTGCCTTCTTGCTCCACCCGAATCACATTCCAATCAATCACATGATTAACATCAGGTATATATTTCTTGAGAAATGAGACATGAAATACATTATGAATAGTCATGCATGCAGGCAATGCAAGCATATAATCTACTGATCCAATCCTTTCCAGAATTTCAAATGGTCCACAATATATGGCTTCCAACTTGGAACAATTTCCCAACTTCAAGGAACTTCGGTTGGTTTTCACCTTCAAGAAAACATGATCACCCACTTTAAACTCCCTATGGTTTCTTCCTTTGTCAGAATAACTTTTCTTCCTATCTTGGGCAACCTTCAAATTCTTCTTAATCTTTAACAATTTCTCTTCCATTTCCCTGAGCAACTATGGCCCAATTATTTCTCTATCAGCTGGGTTGTCCCAACTTATTGGTGTGTTGCACTTTCTGCCATAAAGTGCCTCAAATGGGCTCATCTTCAGTGATGCTTGGTACCCATTGTTGTAATCAAACTGTACCAAGTGTAGGTAGTCTTCCCATCTTGATGGTTTATCCATCACATACAATCTTAACATATCTTTTATCACTTGATTTAATCTTTCTATTTGTCCATCATACTCAGGATGATAAGTTGTGCTGAAGTTCAAGATCGTTTCGAGCCTCATTGAATAATCCTCTCCAAAACTTTGAGGTAAATTTTGGGTCTTTGTTAGACACAATTTCCTTGGGAATACCGTGCAATCATGTTATTTCCCTCATATAACTATCAACGACATTAGATGTCATGTGAGTAGTCTTCAATGGAAACATATGGACAACTTTTGTAAGCTTATCCACCACCACCATGGTGGAATCATGTTTCTTGTTTGTTCTGGGTAATCCTATGATGAAATCCACTGTGACCACTTCCCACTTCCACTTAGGAATGGGTAATGGCTGTAGCAACCCAGCTGGGTGTCTATGCTCAGGTTTTCCCTTTTGACACTCCATACATCTAGCAATGTACTTTGCAATTTCTTTCTTCATGCATGGCCAATAGTAATGGCTCTTGACTGCTACCACTATTTTCTGATATCAATGGTGCCCAACATAAGGCACATTATGCATCTCTTTCAATATAATACTCATCAATTCGCGAGAACTGGGTACAGAAATTCTGTTCTCATACATGAGTATTCCATCGAATTCCAATCTATAATATTCTTTTTTCTATAACATCTTACCTTGTTGTAACTTTGTTACCATTTCCATGTACTACAAATCTGCTTTTGCAGCTTCCAAAATTTTGTCTTTAAGATCGGTTTGATACATGCTGATGGATGTAGCATGTATTTCATGCACTCTTTTGCTGAGTGCATAAACCACTTTGTTCTCCTTTCCATTGATGTGCTTGATATCAAAGTCATATTCACAGAGGAATCCCAACCATCTTCTCTGCCTGGAATTTAAAGTAGATTGATCAAAAAAATATTTCATACCATTATGGTATGTTCCCATCTCAAACCTCTTTCCCGTGAGATAGTGTCTCCATTTATTTAAATCGTGTATTATGGATGCCAACTCCAAATTGTGAGTGGCATAGAGACTTTCATGCTCTTTCAATTTCCTGGATTCAAAACATATCACAAACCCATTCTAGCTAAGGAATCCACCCAGTCCTTCTTTGCATGCGTCTGTGCAAACCACAGATGCTTCATTCAGATCTACAATATTCAAAATTGGAGCACTGGTTAACAACTGCTTCAATTACTGGAAGCTCTTTTCACACTCTTCTATCCATTGGAACTTTACCCCTTTTCTTTTTAAGGAAGTGATTGGGTGAGCAATCCTCAAAAATCCTGCAATGAATCTCCTGTAGTAACCAACTAGACCCATGAAGGATCTAAATTCTGTCACATTCTTAGGTGTTTCCCACCCTTTAATGACTTCAATCTTTTCAGGGTCTATTGCTATTCCCTCTTCGGATATTATATGCCCCAAATAGTGAATTCAATTTTGGAAAAATGAGCACTTTCTCAACTTAGCAAACGATTGGTGCTCTCTTAGCACTTGTAACACCATCCTCAAGTGTTTCTCATGCTCTTCCTTTGTCTTGGAATATAAAAGGATGTCATCCAAAAATACAATGATAAAATTTTCTAAATATTCTCAGAAAACACCATTCATTAAGCACATGAAAACAACTGGTGCAATTGATAACCCAAATGGAACCACTGTGAACTCATAATAACCATACCTTGTCCTGAAGGCAGTCTTGCTGATGTCTTCGTCTTTAATCCTTACCTGATGGTATATTGACCTAAGATCTATCTTTTATAATATCCTTGAATCCTTCAACTAATCGAAGAGATCATCAATCCTTGGTAGCCGATCCTTGTTCTTTATAGTTACTTTATTTAACTGCTTGTAGTCAATGCACAATCTTAGGGTCCCATCTTTATTCTTCACAAATAACACTAGGGCACCCCAAGGTGACACACTTGGGTGTATGTACCCCTTATTCAAAATTTCTTCCAACTGCATTTGCAGTTCTTTCAGTTCTGGTGTGCTCATCCGGTAGGGATTCTAACACTGGAGCTGCCCCAGGCATCAAATTTATAGAGAAACCAATATCTCTCTTTGGAGGTGGAACTGGTATCTCTTTGAACACATCTTCAAAATATTTCAGGACTGAATGATCCTCCAATTTTGGTACCTTATCCTTAGGTGCTTTATCCATATGGTCTGCAAATATTTGGAAGCCCTTCCTATAACACTTCTTTAGCTGCATTGCTGAGATTTCTCGGACAATAATTGCCCTGGGAATTCCTTGGACTTCTCTCTGATTTCCTTCCTCATCCAAGAAAGTGAATGCCTTGTTATGGATGTCTAATATGACATGGTGTTGGTCCAACCAATCCATACTAATTAGAAAATAGTATGATCCCAAGGGAAAGATGTTCAAATCTTAACCAACTCAACAACCTTTCTCTTGGCTCCTATAGCTAGCTGCACCAACCAAGATTTTCCATGCTTTCTTATTGGTAATTGAAATATTTCCACTACCTTAGGATATATATAGCTATTACTATCCCTCGAATCAATTCAAAAAGTAAAGGCATGGTTATTGATCATACCTTCGACTTCAATCATGTGTGATTGAAACTCAACTTGCTTGTTGTCCAGGGCTGCATAGATCCTTGGTACTCTTCTTCCCATGTCCTCCACTGTTTCTAATTGTTGAACATTGTGAACTTCTCTCACCTTGTCTTTTCTGTGAGGGAAATATCTATACTTATGGTCTCCATTACAACCCCAACATTGCATAGGTGTCTACCTTTTCCTTTTCCCACCTACATCAACCATCTTGGGATCCCTCAAAACTGTCTGTCCTTGAGGACTATTTCTAAAAAATGGTGGCATGTTCCCCTTCTACCTCTGCTCACTTTTAAACTTCCTCTTGCCTTCCCAAGTTCTTTGGAAAGTAGGCTTTCCCTTATGCTGATCATATAAACACTTTTCCTTCCTTATGGTTTCTTCCATAGTTTTAGGATCATTATACTATATTTTTTCATTGATAAAAGATGGCATCCCACTCATAGATCTCTGGATATTGACTGTCTTATCTTGGATGAAAGGGACATACTTCAACAACTCTAGAAATATCCTTTCATATTCATCTATAGTCATGCTACCCAATTTAAGTTCAAAGAATTCTTTCATCTTTTTGTCATAGTATCTCTTGGTTAAGTACTTCTTTTCAAAGTGTTTCTTGAATTCCTTCCATGTGACATCCTTCTCTCTAATGTGATACACTTGCAAAAGATTATCCCAACACATGGATGCATTTCCTTTCACCTGATAGATTGAAATTCTTCCTTTTGCATGAGAGAAATAATTATGCAATTGGAAATATTTCCTCATGCCAAGTAGCCATGTCTCGACATCTTCATCTTTATGGTGCTCTCCATCAAAAGTAGGAGGTTTGATCTTATTCATTTCACCCTCCAGTTCATCAACTTTAGATCTCCTATGCCTTTTAGTAGGATATGGACTTGAATTGTTGTGTGGCTTCCTTTTGGAATGCCTTTGGGTGTGCTGGTGATGTCTGTTACCACTTCTTTCTCTCATTTCCACATCAGGGGACCTGTGGCTCCCTGATTTGCTAGATCCACTTTCATTATCCAACTTCTTTTCAATTCTTTCCAGGCTCCGCATCAACTTCATATTGAAGTCTTCTTGTTTCTCCTTGGCTCTCTTAAGCCTTTCGCTGTCTACTTGGTAAATTTGGACATCTTTTTGTAATTCTTTAATGATTTTCATCATGCCCACATCCTTATCCATTTCTTCTCCATGCTCATTGGATTTTGTCCCTTCAACTCCCAAATGGATATCCATTCCTATAACTTCATCCTCTTGACTATAAGAATCCTGTGCCTCTTCCATTTCTCTACACTGTGTGACAATTCGGTCCAGTTCTGACAATTGCTAATTCTGCAAAATGTGCAGTTAGGCGAATTTTGTCAGGCTATTAGTCCTAGTTAATTTTTCCAGAATAACTTAAACAATTTTATTAAAAAAATAATATCATAATCCATTTTTTGTGGGTCTTTGGTCGATCAAGAATCCCCACGTCTCTATCTCTGAGTCCTGTTCTATTCTACACTTCAATTTCGGGTGCTAGCCCCTTTTTCTTCAGCCCTTAATTCGCATGCGACCATGGTTGTGACCAAGTGCTAATAGTTGGGCTCTTATTCGGAGCCTTGAAACTTCGAGGGTCTGGAGCTTCATAGGTTTCCCCTTTTCACACATCACAACAAATCTCTTAGAGTGCCGCATTGACGAACTCACGAAGTGGGGTTGATTAACGGTCGTCGGCTCCCCAACATCCAATGATTGATATTTACTATGAAACCCCGGGTTTCAACGGTTTCCAAAGCATATCAAAACAAATATCCCAGAGTGCTGCATTGGTGAACTTGCAAAGTGGGGTGGATCAATGGTCCTCGGCTCCCCAACATCCAGCGAATGATAATTACTATGAAACTCTGGGATTCGGGAGTTCTAGACTGTCCATACTCTCAATCCTTTTGGAGTGCCAAGTCTTTGAACTGATGTAGCTATTTTCAAGTGCAAAGTCATATGACACCTGGCATGCCTAGGGGAGATCCACATCACCAAGGTAATGTCATCATTCCATGTCACATCCACCACTTCGGGGCTTCCTAGCTCCAGGACTTCGGAGCTTTGCAATTTTATGACTTCGAAGGAATTCACATCTGTGCACCCAAAAACTCCCGAACCGTGAATCTTCGAATACTTGCACGTCACCCCGGTGATGTCATCACGTCAAGCCACTTCAGTTCTATGAAACTTCAGGGATTTCTTCCTCCCACTCCCTCATGAACTATTTCTTCCAGAGTGTCAAGTCTCTGGACCTTGGGATTTGACGCCACACATCCCCTGTGACCAACGGTTGAGATTAACTACGGTCTTCAGGCCTTCGAGAGTTCTCTACTCAATGCTAGCTGTAATACCTTTCCTTTGGAGTACCCAGTCTCCAGACTTCACGATCTGGAGCTATGAATCTACTGGGGTCAAGTTATCATGGGCCTAGTCTATTTAAATTATTTTCCAAGGTTTTAACTAGTTTATGTATTCATCATGGGCCCCACTACCCATGCTCGAGAGGAGTGCCACATGGAAAATCACTAGGAGTAGGCACATGTCCCAATCAGATGGGTGACATGTGTCATGTTCTAACTGGCACTTCAATCTTCCAAAGGTTCTTAACTCACTGGCACGTGGCACACATCCCATGTGTCCTTGTCACTTCGGGTCTTTGAGCCTTCAGGCTTCAGAAGATTTCACACTAGCACACTCAAATTATCCCAAATGTCGAACTCCCAAACAAGTTGATCTTCTGACAGGCGTCTCCTTTTATGAACGGTCTGGATGAACTCCAGAATTCGAGAGTTTTCTCCTTAGCACACTTTGTTTCTCCTGAATTTTGAATTCCTAAACAAGCCAATATTCTGACGCGCGTTCCCTTTGATGAACGGTCTGGATTAACTCCGGACTTCACGAATTCAAGAGTTTTTATTCTATCAGATTTTGTTTCTCTCGAATGCCGAGTTCCCAAACAAGCCAATATGTCGACACATGTCCCTTTTGATGAACTGTCCAGATTAACTCCAGACTTTGGGAATTCAAGAGTTTTCATTGTATCACACTTTGTTTCTCTCGAATGCCAAATTCTTGAACAAGCCAATTTGTCGATGCTTGTCCCTTTTGATGAACGATCAGGATTAAATCTACACTTCAAGAGTTTTCACTCCATCACACTTTGCTTCTCCCGAATGACAAATTCCTGAACAAGCGAATCTGCCGATACATGTCCCTTTTGATGAAAAATCTAGATTAATTCCATACTTTGGGACTTTGAGAGTTTTCACTCTAGCACACTCCATTTCTCCCGAAGTGTCGAACTTCAGAACTACTGTGAGATCTACGGATCAAAATCACATGCCCGCAGATATGATGGCTGAGATTTGTTCATCACCGTTGTGCCTTACCTCTTTCTCTTGACTCGATCTAACGACTCTGATCTATCTTTGGCTGATCCAACGGTCAAGCAATTTTTCCCAGATCTACGATGTAGATCCCCTTTGGGACTTCGGAGTTTCAATGATTTTTCTCCTTTTTACAACAAGTAACTTCAAACAATCGGAGTGGCAAAGTCTTGAATGACTTCGGTTCTTAACCACCATGCTCCTTTTCCCAGATCTGATGGTTGTGAAGGATCTTTCTTCTCCCAAACAAATCCTATGGTCCAAATTATAAACTTTGTGGCACAATACCATGGTTGTAGTGGTATCCTTCCTCTGTAGGTTTTCTTGAACCGCTATACTTCCTAAGCTTTTGAACACAATCCAAGTGTTCACACGGTGCCTTCCTGCCACTTAGGAACATTCTGAATTTCAAATTTTATCCCTCTCGACAACAATTCACTCTGAACATTTACTTCATTAACCACCTATCCCACCCATCGAGGCTCAGTGTTGAAACCATGGCTCTGAACTTGAATTTTGTCCATTTCGACAAGAACTCTTTTCCAAAACTTTTGCTTCAACTTCCACTAATATGGACAATCTAGGATCAGTGTTGAAACCATGGCTCTGATACCAATTTGTAACATATTCGGCCACCCAAGCCAGGCCATGCTACTCCAGATAATGCTCTGATACCAATTTGTAATGTTCCCCAGCCACCAACATCCCGGGCATCGTCACTAAGTAAACATCTTTTGCGCAAATATTCACATATAAACTTAACAACAATAAATAGAGATAACATGAAAACATGCATGCATTGAAACACATGATAACATTACAAGAAACATAGACATGCACTAGAATACATTATTTAAACATTAATCACATAAAAGATACTTATCTCTTAATTGAAGTACACCGACTGTGTGCAGACCTTCCATGAACCTCCTAGCCTTAGACCAAGCTGCTCATCACTCTCAGTAGTGGGTCACCCTCAAGCTAGCACTAAACTCCACCAGACAAGGGATTTTTAGGCTAGGAAGGGACAACAAGAATTTGCACAGGATTCCTCCAAGGAGCCACTTATGCCCACAACTCACATAATCTTATTCCCCACATGCCTGTTCCACCCCAGAAGTGTACACCTTCACTGTCACACTATCCATTGACTGCTACACCACCCTTTCCAGGGCTTAACCAACAAGCCAGATCAAGAATTATCAGATCTTTGAAGCTGCTCTTGGACTCCCGCTAGGATAACTCACTTCCTTAGAAAACTCTCTCACCTGGAGAGATTTGCTCATAGGCCTAACAACCTGCTTCTTCTATCCATGGGTTTGACAACCCACTTCTTCACTCCCTCTCCTCAACACATGGGCATGGTGATGGCAACAACATAAACTAAATGTGGGGAAACGATACAAACATGACAAAACATAATAAACCCTCAGGGTATAGGTGCGATGAGGGCATCAAATCGAGTTTTGTTGCAGGGGTTCAGGTGTCTTGGAATTCAACAATGGCAGACTGAATCACTACATGTTTGCTTCATGCCTCAGTGAGTCAGGGTAATGGATGGCCAGCCTGGTCAGGATGGTGAGAGTCCCCCGAACGGTGAGAATCCCCCCCCATAAATCTGCATGCGTTTTGGATGAAACTTGGCTCTCTAGGAGCATGTTTCCCCCCACTTAGAACTCATTCCTCTCCCTAAAGAAACTTAGGATAAATTAATATCCTCTTTACAACTTTTAGAATAATAATATGTTATTCTATTAGGCTCTTAAGATCAACCCTTTTTCCTCAATCTCTTAGCCTCCTCCCTTTCCCAACCTAGTGGATTTCAGTCCCCCATACTCTTTCTTCATGGTTGGTCTACACGCAGTGATGTTGTTATATTAATAATATGAATATTTACATGTACAAAATAGGCTCCTGGACTTTAACATCCGGGTTCCCTACCTAATCAACACATAAGCCTACCAACTTATAAATACTTAGCTCACTAGCCTACAAAACATGTTACATTCATAATTTCAACCGGGGCTCGTGATCCTTGGGGTATTACATTCTCATTTAGAGTTGAATGCATGGGATAGGTTGCCACATAATTGACCTGCAACATAGAAGATGATGTTGACATGTAAGGAACATTCAAGGAATTCATATGGTTGGCCATCATATAAGGGCCAATGAATGAAAGTTGGTCTATGGTCACAATGTTTCCATTTTGAGGGAAACACATCACTCGAAAGAGTGTGGACACAAGAGAATTCATGGCATAAACATATTCTTGCCCGAGGAGAAAATTAAAGTCCAATGGGTCATGGACAACCATCACATCAATGTAGACCATCCCCCCCCCCCAAAGTAACATGAAATTGAGGGAGAATCCCTAAAGGTTGACTAACCCTTCTATTAAATGCCAACATATTATGAGTCACCGGTGCAAGATGAGGTGAACCAAGAGCTTGCCAAGCATTTGAGGATAGGATGCTAACAAAAGCTCCTCCATCTATTATAGTGTTAGGAATATTCCTACCATAAACCTGAACAACGATTTGGAAAGGCATGTATAAGAAGACGAGGATATGTTAGAGCATTCCAATCAATGGTAATCACATTTCTTAGAGGGGGTGTCATTGGAACGGGTGGAATGCCCCATTTTCCGGAGAAATCCGCAATAGCAAGAAACACCTGAGTGACATATTCACTCTTTGAAGGAGGAGTGGGATCGATTGAATGGGGGACCATATCGACCACTTGGGTTTCACTCTTCAATGGAAGAGTGGGATCGACCGATGATGGGATATGATCGACCACTTGGGTTTCACTCTTCAATGGAAGAGTGGGATCGACTGATTATGGGATTAGATTGACCACTTGGGTTTAAATATTCAATGGAAGAGTGGTATCGATTGATGATGGAATCAGATCGATCACTTTATCAACTAGGTCAACTGAGGATGAAACCAAATTTACCACTTGATCAATCAGACTAACCAAGGATGGAACTGGATTGACCATTTCATCAACTATTGATTGGTTGAGAGAGCGTTTATAGTAAGTTGTTGGAAGTTGTTTCTAGTCATCAAAAATGTTTTTGAACAGAGATGAAGCTTCATCCATGCAAGGACAAAGGTAGGTGTTGTGCATCTCCTTACATAACAAGCAAGGAAATTTGACTTTACCCTTGTTACTTCCAACATGATTACTAGTCGGTGGGTTGTCACCGACATGACCTGTAGTGGTTGTTGACATGGATTGAGAAGAAACCCGAGACCATACTTCTATGACCTTGGGAATACCAGGGAAATCCTTGAGAAGGTGATCACCCTTGCAAATCTTGCAAGGGAAATGGGTTTGCAAATTTTGGTGATGTGCTTCTCGATGTTTCCATCTTGATCAACAATAACTGTTTGCTTGACCTTTTGTTGTTTTTTCTTCTTCTTTTTCTTTGTCTTCTTAATCTCCTAGTTACTAGAAGCGAGGCTTTCACTAGGTGAAGAAGAAGAACAATAAGAAGATACAATGGGCGAAGAAGGAAAATGATCAACATGGGGTGAACATTCTTGAGAGGGAATGTTTGCATTCAAAACACTATGTGAATTTGATATAGTAGGCACATTTGAAAAAAATGGAGTGGAAAACAACCACATGGGTAACCCTATGGTGTGACCTGGTAAACTCAAAGTAGCAATGTAAGGATGACCAACGTTTCAAATAGAAGGAAAAATGAAAGGTTCTCTAAGAAAAGGGGTTCCTTCGTTGGGAGTTCCAGGAACTGATTCCATAGAGAGAAATTCAACCCAGAGTCCACTAAAACAGATATCACACACTATCAAAGCCTAAATAAAACAAGCATTCATGTGAATAGGTGGGGTCAATAAGAGAATCTCACGGGAGTGTAAAGTCATCACAACTCGTGATATATTATAGGGTCCAACAATAATACTTGGCCCAATATTTCAGAGCACCAACCAAGGAGGATAAAACATACCCTTGGATGTATTACCTGATTACCTAGAAATATGTGCATAGTAATCTCCACGAGTGTTATTCTCACTGTATTGCGACAACAAGACGGTTGAAAGGGTGCTCGGTTTCAAGTCTTATAAGGGTCTCCCGATATACTCAAGGTATGTGGGAGCTCAAATCCGTAGTAGTGTTTTCTAATGTAAAACCATTTGAAAGGGGCCTCCCGATATACTCGAAGGTACAGGGGAGAACCACACAGGTCCTAGATTGTAGAGCTGACAAATAACGACAACTCGTATGTTTAAAGATGATGGAACATGTTTCTACCTACCCACACACTGTTACTAATTTTTTTAATTAAGTTCCATTTTAAGGTTGTTTTTCACTTAAAAGAGATTGTGGATGCAAATCAATGATGATGTATGATACTTGAATCCAAGAACACTTCAAATAAAATATGAATGTAATGCAATCTTCTCTTTTGATGAAATCTATCTATAGAATGGAGAAAAATATTTTAAGCAAAGAAACAATTACAAATGTCAAAGCAACAAATGAAAATTACTCTTTGAATGAAATAGGTGCTTAATATATGAGTCAAATAAATTTCATAATACACGATTCATGCCCCCCCCCCCCTCGGGCCATGAGGGGGAAATATTTTTGAAGAACGAAAGCTCAAAAATGCCAAAAACCATGCAATTTCACTCTAAAATGCAAGCTTATAAACAAACCACCCAAAAAATTCAAAGAAAATCATTCAATGAAGAAAGATTACTTTGTTACTATCAAAATCCCTCAAGAAAACAATACAAAATATTAAATTGAAAAGAACTCAAAGACACAACTGAGAGATTATACCCTTTTCAATTCGAAATAAATAAGAAAGAATAAGAAAAACTTTTGATGGTGAAAAAGAAACTTTAGATCATCAAGAAGATTGTAAATCAATGAATTAACTAGTCAAAAAACACTCCAATCATCAGATCTAAGATTTGGAAAATAAAGAACAATCAAAATATTTTTTTTTCATAGGTTGTTGTAGGTTTCTTTGACAGACAGTGTGACAAGTCAAGTTTTCGCACATAGAAGGAATCTTGCAGTGCGACAATTTCACTCTGTACCTCATACAAGGATGCAAGAAGCAATTAAAACTCTGAAAAAATAAAAAATTGCTCAGACTCTTCAGTGGAATTTTAGATTGAATGATCAAACACGACTAGTTGATGACTCAAAAAAACTCAAACAGGACACAAGAAGCAAACTAGGAGAACAAATCTAGAAGATCGTTCCCTAGTGGAGTCACCATTTTTCTGTTGTGAGAAACATTACCCTGCAGACATGCTAAGCTCCCCTTTGAACCAAGACCCCTATCTTTGGTCCAAAGACATAAGTAAACAAATGGTTTCTAACGTCCCTATATATCTAACTCAATCAATCAATCAAGAAAGAAGAAAAATGATTTGGTGTACCTTGTTGCGATGTTCATCCTCATTGCTCCAATCCTCGGGCTTGATCTCCAAGATCCTCAATGCAACCGAAGTCCTGCAAAGACTAGCAAAGGAACTCTTCCTCCTACTCTATATGATTATATAAAGCAGATCTATATATGAATAGTGAAATGACAATAGACAAGAAAATGTAGAAAAAATGAACTTGAAGGGAATAGGCCAAGTTGTCATTAATTGGAAAGCCAAAGAAGAAACTTACAAATCATGATTGAAGATGTAATCACTTCTCCAAGCTTTTCTCATCTATCCCTTGCATGAATCTTGACATAAGAATGTTGATGCTTCCTCCATAATCAAAGGTTTGATACCTCAAATATTCCCCTGTTCACCATGGAAATCCCTTAATATATAGGATTTGGAGGCTTAACCACCATGGAGAAGATCACTCACTAGATCCACTAAATTGAGATCTCCAAGATTTTTAGGGAGATAATATCTCTCAAGGATTTTAGGAAGAAAAGATATCTCAAGGATTTTAACGAGGAAATATCTCTCAAGATCCACTAAATTAGGATTTTGGTTTGAGAAAATCTCTCAACCATCCATGAGATTCTCAACTTCTCCTTGATATTAAGAAACTAAATGTGAGATGTATTCTCACACTAAATTAATTTCCTTTTTATGAATAATAGTGAATAATTCATGTGCACATAGTATTTTGACCTTCATATGATATATTTCTCCTCCACACTAACTAGGTATTGTGACAAATGTTCTTTCATGGTGTCAAGGTGTTGTGACACTTAGTAAGGTGCACACATCACCTTGAAAAAGTGCATGCGACACTTAGTAAGGTGCATACGAAACTTGAGGTTTAAATAGGTTCTGTTAGTGCTCAAATTTTCCCTCAAAATTTTAAAACGCCTTTAGCACTTTGCTAAATGTGTCAAATTAAATTACTTAGTCATTTGATTAAGCTTTGAAAAATTTATTTCCTTTTGTCTAGAAACCTTATAATTGCTTTCTTTTTATTTTATTTTCCTTTTTACTAAAAGAGTTTATTGCCTTTTTTTTTGTTTTGTTTTTATCAAAAATAGTTTTTACTAAAAGAGTTTGAGTTTAGAATTTATTGCCTTTTTTTTTTTTTCAAAAATCATTTTTACTAAAAGAGTTTATTGCTCTTTAATAAAAAAAAGCCAAATCTAATCCTAAGTCATATCACATACCAAAGGCCACAAACAACACAATGCCACAAGTCAACAAACCTAATTCTAATCCTAAGTCATATCACATACCAAAGAGTTTATTGCTCTTTAATAAAAAAGAAGTCAACAAATCTAATTCTAATCGCTCTTTAATAAAAAAGAGCTAAGTCTAATCCTAAGTCATATCACATACCAAAGGCCACAAAAACAAACATAATTCTAATCCTAAATCATATCACATACCAAAGAGTTTATTGCTCTTTAATAAAAAAGAGCTAAGTCTAATCCTAAGTCATATCACATACCAAAGGCCACAAACAACACAGTCCCACAAGTCAACAAACCTAATTCTAATCCTAAGTCATATCACATACCAAAGGCCACAAAAACAACATATGCGGCGTCAGCGAAGACAAGCACCAAGCCCTTTCCATCCACATGTCTCACAAAAATATTTTGTAAGCATTGGCATATATAAACATGTTAATATCTAAAATCCCGATGCATGTGGGATTTTGTTCATAAGAAAAATATATAAAAATAACAAACCCTTTATCAATTTATATGGCGCACGAAAGGATTGGATGCCAGATCATTGATTTGTTTGAACATGTGTGAAGGGATTGCATTATTTATGAACGTATCACCGTGTTTATAGTAGCTAAACTCATGCACAATCAAAGTATGCGCCGAATATGAAAGGACGCCATTAAAATCTCAGTAAATCAATAGCAGAATGTTTTGACAGGGTTTCCACAAGGCCGATTTCACTCATTCAAAGCTTGCATTTTCGGGCTAAATATCCAGGTTTCAGGGTCTCATTTAACAGAGGAGCTTTATTCGCATATCTCTCTAGTGGTATGATGGGAAGCTGTGTCTGAATAACTATCGAACAGATGTTATTTAGGCTCTTGGAGGAGTGGAAGGCATTCTGCAACA
Source organism: Picea engelmannii (assembly GCA_009831015.1). Lineage (NCBI taxonomy): Eukaryota > Viridiplantae > Streptophyta > Pinopsida > Pinales > Pinaceae > Picea > Picea engelmannii. The sequence goes on along the minus strand of ML811679.1, from coordinate 104,165 downwards.
TACTCTATTTAAAGGAACTTACTTTCCAACATGGGAAGGTCTGTTTTGGGAGAAAACTTCTGGGTTTGAGGAATCAATGAAAGTATAAAAAGCTGACAAATGCACAGAGGTCACGACTGAATCAAATCGGTGATTTACACTTTGGTGATATCCTACCATCAACTGTGCAAATGTTTATAGCTCATTCGTGGCAACAAAGGAGAAGGATGGGGTTATGCATACCAGAGATACTGGTCTCTACACCTGAACGTCTTTCCAAATTAATTGCATTGAAGGCGCTTGATATATCGAGTATCTCTTTTCTGGTTATTAATGGGTTAAAGAATCTTGTGGATGGAGATTTTGCTGACAATCCTGAAATCATTGAGACTCCATATTTTGGGAAATCCACAAACTGTTGTTTTAAGCAATAATTATGCCGGGACGTCTGCTACCCTAGCTCAATACCTCCTCAAGGATCCTATACAAAGAGTGTCAGTGGATGGGTCTATTGCTTTCCAGAGTTCCTGCATTACTCAATCTGTTTCTATTTTTATATCAGAAGAAAAAAGTAGGGGAGATTTTGAAGATTTTGAGAGAGATAAGGGACAAACAACCAAGTACCTTGCTAGGCAGGATTGCAACTATAGTTGAAAGTGCTGGAAAGGCACGCCAACTGTTGACTACATTGGAAAGTGAAGGATATTCTGTGAATAGTACCATTAATGATCCACAAAATCAAGGAAAGATTTCTGGCAGTGGCTCAAAGAATGACAGGTTTCACATACTGGTTACGACTGAGAGTATACTTGATGGAAATACACTC
>ML811679.1:77499-103260 GCA_009831015.1 Picea engelmannii | reverse complement strand
TAGACCCCCATGGTAGAGGGCCTCATCGTTAGGGGAGAATGGTTTTTCTAGGTCAATACTAAACCCATTATTGAAATTGGACCCCCTAAAGTGAAAACCAATGATAATTCCATGAAAACTATCTACCTTTCAACTTCCATGGGATCAAATATGTCAAAAAATCCTTCATTTTCCACTGAGGCAGAGAGAAAATAACACCTGCACTAAACCAACTAGGAAAGAGAAGGTATAATTAAATATAATCAATGAAAATCACACAATACACATATATTTTACCCTGGAAACCCTTAACCAAGAAAACTAACATTCCTTGAGAAACTCCCACTCCTTTTTGTCTTATTCATTCATATAATAAATAATTACATGACTAACCCTAGTCCACATGTAAGACACAATCGTTATCCTTCTCTCTTTCTTTTCCACAAGAACAAACCTAAAACCAATTCATCTTACTTCTACATGACCATTACATACCTCTCATATGAGAGTTTCAAATCACTAAGAGTCATTAAGATTCAACCTTTTACAATATTATATAGTGACATATTTATAGGATTTACTACATGCAAAACCCTAATTCATGGCTCCCAAAAATGGTTACATATCCATGCAGACGATTGACTACAATCCCACGAATCTCAGGATTTTGTTATAGTCAACTATCCATTGAACTTTAGTCAACTACAAAATAGTTGACCTTCATTTAGTCTTCCAGACAACTACCACTTTACCTCCTCTCAATTGACCTTTCAACCTTCAACTTAACCATTGACTTGAATTATTTTTCTAGTTGAACATTCACCTAATCGATCCACCTCGACTAGCCAATCGATTTGACTGAGTTTCCATTATAAAGAATATAACAACCTAACTTTCTCCCACTTGTTTCCTTCTATGTATAAATAGGAGAACTTGAACTTCTATTCACTAACCCAGAGCAACAATGCCCATTTCCTCTCTACACTAAGAAAAATTTACAACACTCATACACTTGGTCAAAGAGTATGCTATGTTTTCCAAAATATCTAACTTCTTTATCAACACCTTCTTTATTTCCACCATGTCTCTCATGAAATTGTATTTTACATCAATATGTTTCATCTCAGAATGGTAAGTTGGGTTCTTTACCAAGAAAATAGCACTTTGACTGTAGGAATTTATCTTCATAGCTTACTCGCCAAACCCTATCCCTGAACACAGTCTTTGTATCCATACATATTATTTTCTTGCATGAGTGGTTTCCACGTATTCATATTCTTTTTTCGACAAGGCTACAACTGGGTTTCTCTTACTCATCCAACTAATTGCTCCACCAAACATATTGAACACATATCCACTAGTCAACCTTGTTCAATATAGGTCTCCAACCCAATCAACATCGACAAAACCATGTACATTTATTTCTCTGTCAGTGTTGGCACAGGGGTAGACCTAGGGTTCAACTCCAAGAGTGCACCGACAAGCCCTAACTATTGGCCCTTTCAACAACAGCTATGAAGCAGATGCAGTCTAACCCAAAGCAGCTATGGGGGGGTTGCAGGACAATGATGTCTACAACCAAGGGGAATATCAAGCGGATCTAATACTAGAACAATACATCATGCATATATCACTTATTATCTTAGATCTACTCCACACAACTATCGACCAGATCTAACACAATAATGCAATAACAATATATCAATGACTAAGAACGGAACACCAATCACACATACGACACAATATATACATGGTTCACCCTCTCTCTAGGGCTACATCCAAAGAACTATGCTTATAATATATTAGGATGAAGCATACAGTTCTTGTCTGTGCTCTCAGCTAGCAGATCTTCTTTCTTCTCTTCTCTATCTCTCCCCTCCCTATGCACCCAACTGTAGGGTTGATCTTCGCATCCAACTGAAGATCTTACAATACAAAAGGATCTCGTACTTATCACTTCTTTCTCACATGATATTACTCACTCGATCATCCAATGATAAAGACAACAACAACAATCATAACACCAACCCATCCCAGGTCCTTTAGACATCTATTTATACATTACAATAGCTCACCGACATCCTTAGGTCGAAACCTAGGTGTCAAAACCCTAGATACCAAAACCCTAGGTGTCTAAAACCCTAGGTAAACTTGACCCACGTTATCAGGGCTTCACCAACCTACCTTTCCTTCATTCTTGTGCAGTGCTCCAAAACATCCAACGATGGATTTTTCTTCTTGCTGAGTTGTCCACAATCCTTCTTCCTTGCTGATCTATCATCCTCGATCTCTTTTTCCAATGGCTTGCTTTCTCTTACTTCGCTCCATCTTTTCTTCTCTTTTGCTCGCTTCGAACCAGTAACAGTCATTGTGTCTTCCACACAGTTCACATTCTGCCTTTTCTTCCTTGATCTTCGCTTACTTCCATAACCAAAGGACAACAAGCCCCCAACACTCACCTGTGACTCATCCAGAGGCACTTCAGATCTGATCCTTCTGTTTTGCTTCGACTTCAGACTGTGCAGGGCAGCCTTTTCTTTATGCTCTATGCCTCCTCTCCTTCCTTGTTCAAACTGTCTTTTCTGTGTCTAGTACCTAGTTTCAACTACACTTGGCACCTAGACCCTTTTCCTCATGCTTTTACTTAGAGTTGTGGGGCAACTGGTTGTCATAATACAATTTCAACTGGCTTCCATTCACTAATCCATCCTTCCATTCTCCATTCAAAGTCTTCAATTGCGCAACTCCTCCTTCTGTAACATAAGCAATCTCATCTAGCCTGATGCAATGCATTCTGAACTTCCCAGGATGTTTTATGAACTTACTATCATATACCAGTACTAGATCGCCTTGTTTAAATGCCTTCTTCTTGATGTGCCTGTCATGATAGGCCTTCTCTCTTTCTTTCTGTACCCGTTGATGGAATCCTGCAATAAATCTGTTTTATTCTAGTTCGACCAGCTGTGAAAGCCTTTCTCGAACAACGTCAGTGTCATCCATATCTGTAAAGGCAACAATTCTTAGGCTTGGTACCAAATATTCCATTGAGACAACGACTTTAAGACCATACACCAACTTAAAAGGGGTCTGCATTGTTAGCTTCTTGCAAGTGGTTCTATAGGCCCATAGTACTGCTGGTACTCTTAAATCCCAGTCATCCCTGTTCACACTACAAATATTCGTCAACACTGTCTCCAAGATCTTGTTGAAGGCTTCCACTGTCCCATTTGCTTGTGGATGGTAAGGAATTCTCTTCTGATGGTGGAATGCAAATTCCTTAGTCAGGGCTTCAACTGTTTTATTTATGAAATGTGTGCCTTGATCTCTCATAAGGATCTTTGGGCATCCAAACTTGGTAATGATGTCATCAAATATGAAATCCGCAACTGTAGTTTCACTACAGTCCTTGACTACTCTTGCTTCGGCACATCTAGTCAAGTACTATGTCGCAATAATTATGTACCTTGCTCTTGTGCGCTTTCTTGGTGGGTTTATAGGTCCCACGAAGTCAATGGACCATTTCTCAAATGATTGTAGGGTCAACTATGGTGCTAATGGAATTTCATCTCTTGTATATGGTTTCCCAACTCTTTGGCATACATCGCAAGATCTGTAATAGTCCTTGGCATCTCTGTGTAAGGTAGGCCACCAAAGGCCAGCACTAAGAACCTTCTGCACAATTTCTTTTCCTACATAGTGTCCTCCTAGCCTTCATGAGCTTCTGCGAGGATCAATGGTTTCTCTCCCTCCATAACACACCTTCTCAATATCTCATCATATCTCATCTTGTATAACTTTCCAGCTATAAGTGAAAAGTCGACAGTGCGCACTATTAGTTGTTTCTTCTGTGGAATTGTATACTCACTAGGTGCCATTCCTGTTGATAGGAACTGGACTATTTAATGCAATTGATCATCAATATTTCTAATGGCCAATAAATGTGCATCCGACAGTGCATCCTCCAAACTGGTTGGCTCTTCACCATGTTCCAACCTTGACAAGTGGTCAGGACCTTTGTTCATTATTCCTGGCTTAACTACGATTTCAAAGTCATATTCCTGAAATAGCAGAATCCATATTCATATTCTCCCCCCCAACACTGGCTTGTTGACTAGGTATTTTAGTGCAGAGTGATCAATAAACATTTTAAAGTTTCCTCCCAACAAGTAGTGGAGAAATTTCTACAGCGCATACACCATGGCTAACCCTTTTCTCTCAGTAATGGTGTAATTAATCTCAGCAGTTGATAGCTTCTTGCTAGAAAAAGCTAACAGATGGTCAATATCTCCTTCCCTAGGTTGTGCTAACACTGCTCCTAAGGCAATAGAAGACACATCGACATGCACATGAAAATCCTTGCTCCAATATGGGAAAACCAGAATAGGTGCAGTAACCATTTTCTGTTTCAGTGTGTCGAAGCTCTGCTGGCATTCTTCTATCCAACTAAACTGACAATATTTCTTCAAAAGATTCTCCATGGGTGTTGTAATCTGGGCATATCCTTTAATGAACTTCCTATAATATCCAGTATGTCTCAGCGCAGTATGAAACTATTTGACTGAAGTAGGAGGGGGTAGATCAACTATAATGACAATTTTAGATGGATCTACCAGCAATCCCTGCTTGCATAAAATATGACCTAACAACACTCTGAATGGTGAGAAGAAGATGCATTTCTTCAAATTCAAGGCAATTTGACACTGCCTTCATTTCTCCAACATTAGCCTTAGACATTCAATATGATTTTTCAATAAAGTAAAAACAGTCCAATCATCAAAATATGCTTCTAGAAATTTATGCAGAAACTCCTTGAATGCTTCGACCACCACCCTGGAAAATATGGATGGGGCATTCTTTAATCCAAATGGAATCATTGTATACTGGTAGGATTCCCATTCTGTTGCAAATCTGGTTTTATGGCGATCTTCCTTGGCAATCCATATCTGATGGTATCCTAAAAATCCATTTGTAAAAGAGTATACCTCCTAGCCTCCTACATTATCTAACACTTTGTCAGTGAGGGAAGGGGTCATGCAAACATGCATCATTCAGCTTCCTGAGATCTACACAGATCCTTATATCTCTTGTCTTCTTGTCTTGGACCACCATAGGGTTTATCCATTCTGATTCTTCTATGGTTTCTATGATCCCTGCTTCCAACATTCTGTCGAGCTCAATCTTCACTTTCTCCTTATATTTAGGGTTCAATCTGTAGGGTCTCTATTTGAATGGTCTTGCATCTAGATTCAAAGGGATCCTCATATCTCCCATAGGCCCTTTAATTCCCTTCATATCAATAAACTTGGTTGGAAACAAGTCTTGATATTCATGTACTAATTCTGTAATCTTGTCAATAGTAGCAACATCCCAATAAACTCCAACATTTGCAAGATTCAGTGTCTGTTCTATTCCAATATTGACCTTCTTAATCTTGATCAACTGTCCAATGAATGTCAACTCAACTCTTGGTCCTTCCACATCTCTCTGGCCTTCTATTTCTGCGATGTTCACCTTCCTAGGATCATCGTCTTCATCAACATTGATGTTGTAAAAACCTTGCAATTTTTGGAGAGGCACAGTGAATTCGTCCTCTTCTTGTTCTAAAGGGAGGCTAGAGGCCTCCTCAAATAATTTTTGTCTTACACCCTGTAATTCTTGATCTACTGAAGGATATTGAATTTCAAATAATAATGTAGTTATAAAATTCCGAGTCATACCTTCCCAATCTGCAGTGATGAGGCACAACTCTACTTGAAGGTATCAGTTGATAGGGGTTGTGTCTAGTGTGTTAATGAATTTGTGCACCCACTGATCTTGAGGAATATTTCTCTAGGCTTCTTCGCAGCTTCGTGCATGGTCTTTCAAGCATCTTTGACCTATGTACCTAACTTCGCAACCTTCTACTTGTGCTGAGAACCACACTATCATCAAAGTACGACATTGTACCCATTCTGTAATGTTGTTTTTGTGTGTCCCCCACCATATTGATGGTGTTTCTTTCAAGTCCTCATCCATTGCCAACAATATTTGTTGTATTGGTACACTTTCTTCAAAGTTCGATAAGAAGGCTTCTAAAGGATTCATACCATTAAAGGTGGGTAAGTTACTTACTGTTGTGCCGATCCAATGAACTTCTCTGGTTAGTCTAGCACATCTCCTTGTAGATACTTCACACATTTTGTTCTTCCAGTTCTCCAGTGCTTCTTCTAAATATGATGAACATGCACTGTCACTTCTCCAACTTAGGTTCCCATCGGCCATAGGATTAATGTAATCCTGTTGTCTGGCTGTTAGTTTGTATATGTTTTCTAGTTCATATGCGCGGTCTTCTTCTCGGATAGGTTATGTGTATCACCAACCTTCATCTGGATCTAAAGGTGCAATGACCCGAAGGCCATCTCTTTCAAATGTCATACATCTTTTCTTTAAATCAACCACAACGGAATTATTGAAATCCCAATCAATTTCTAACAATGCAGGGTAAGGACAACTGTCATCAACTATCTCAATTACCTCACAATCTGCAAACGTCCTTACTCTAACGATGTCCACAGGGACATGTTCCAATCTGCCAAAGGGTCTTACTACTTTCTGATTAGCCATCCTAAGCCTGATAGGGGAATATATCAACTTAGGTTTTCCCATCAGTGCCCAGGTCTGCTTCATCATGACATTGACCTCCGACCCTAAGTCGAGGACCACATAGTCTATATCATATTCTCCAATCTGAGCATTCAAGTGTAGTTCCTTATTTGTCTTTCTTTTATTGGATAGTTGATGTACTACTTTATTCAGTAAAGGATCTATCCTTCCTATCTCACACTGTTTGATTAAATTTTGTGTCTCTTGTACAATGCTCTCATCTTGAATCAACTTAATATAAGTATATAAAAATTCCATGAGCTTGCTTACCTCTTTTCCTTCTTTTGGAAAAGCAGATTGATCAAATTCTAGAGGCATTCCACATTCTCTTACTTATGGTCATGTTTTCAATGAAGAACCTTGGTCTGCTTTGAACTCTTTTATTGCCTCCTCAAATATTTGTCTTTCTTTCTTTACATCAAAAGTTTGGGTCTTCTCTGTAGCTTTCCTGACTCCCGAGTCTTCTATAGTCTTTCCCTGGGTCATTTTGTCTTCTCTTGTAACAACGCCTCCTCTGGTGATAAAAAGGACTCTAGGGTATTCTCCACAAGGTTCAACGTATATCAGTTGCACTTGCAGGTTTTGTGGAGGTCCTCGTCTTTCTTGAAGCTTAGCCAACAATGCTGGACATTTCTTGATAACATGCTCGAAGGAGTTGCAATAGTTGCAAGTGGTACAAGGGTTCTGACAGTCCCTTTCCAAGTGTCCTAGTTGTGCGTAGTTATAACAAATTATCTATCCTTGGCCTCAACCCATACCTCCTCTTCGTCCTCTTCCTATGAATCCACCGTGAGGATTGAAGTTTCCTCTCCCAGGGGAGATATATTGTGTAGTGTTTCCTTCTTTCTGTACTTCACCTTGAATTTTGTATATGTCTCTTGACCTTTTGTGCATGAGTTCATAATCCCTACAATCCCTATCATCATGCCCCACAGACTTACAAAATATGCAATACAAATTTGTGGGTGTCTGAACATATTTTTTCATGTAATAGCACTCACCAGGGTGATGTCTATTTCTGCATACCTCGCACCAGGGTAGGGTGACTTTCTTCAAAGGGCTTAGAGCTCCAGAGGCCAAGTATTCATGGAATACTAGACAATGTTCCTTGTCATGGCCTTCTGATCTGCATCTGACACACCAAATGTCTTCTCTTTTATCTTTTGCCTTGTCTTTTTTCATATCTTCGACCTATAGAGACAAGATAGTTAGTTGACTCAAGACTTGACTCATACCTGAGATGGATTCTCCCATAGGGGCTGACTCTAACTACATGGTGATATCGAACACCTCAGCCTATGAAGAAATCTTCTATTGCATCAAAGGAAATCTGATGTGTGGTAAAAGGGAAACAATGAACTATTATTTGTTCTTCTCATCTGGGATCTGAAAAGTCAATTGGCCTATTAAGGTCTTGAATCTCTGATCGAATTCCCAAACAGGTTCAAATACCTTCTTCTTGATCTCTTTCAGCTCTGTAATACATTGTGATTCCGATTTGGGTTTCTTGAATTTTGGAATCAACACATTCTTGATCTGATTCAACGACTTAAGTTGTTCAAGTCCTTGGACAAGTTTCATATACCAGCTCAGTGCGCGATCCCTTAGGGTAGTACTAAACTGAGTTCTTTTAACAACTTTGTCGGTGATATTTTTAATATTCCATACAACTTCACATAGGAACCAGTGCTGATCAGGGTCTTTAGACCCATCTCCCCTAAAAATAGGGAGCCTCATCTCATCTTCCATGGATCTTCCTAGGGTTCCTGACTGAGTATGTGGTGGACTACTAGTGACAATTCTCTAAATGCTCTGGTGGCTTGGATTACTTTGATTTCTTAATGGTACTAAATCAATAGGAGGGATAATAGTAATTACTTCAGCAGCCTGCGCAGTTCCTGAAGTTTCTGGCTCTTCCCGACGAGGCTCTTCAACTTTCCCTTCCTCTGCCCTAGCAGGTTCTGAATGCTCTTCATCCATTAGATATACCTCTTCTCCATTGTAGAAACCCTTGTTCTCGTAGTTCTTCTTAAAAAGGTTTGCAATATGAACTTCTTTGAACACTCTCCCACTGCACGTATGTACAACCTCTGTGTCGCTGTCCGAATTCTTGAATATTAGATTTTTTCAAATTCTACCAATCTACTGTATTTTCAAGATGTTATTCTCATGCAATAACATCTTGATCTTCAACTTCAGAAAATGTAAAAATTTTCCTCTGGGTCCCTTAAAGAAATATCTCTCGGCTAAGCTATATGACTCTACTCTGTCAACAACAAACTCGATGATGTACCCTCCAATGGTGCTATCAAACCAATGATCTACTGCTCATGATATGACATTATCAACTCTCTTTACCTTCCTGATCAGTTCCAACATCCAAACCACAGGAGGTCTAGATCTGATCTCAAATTGGGTATCTGCTAACCTAGCTAACCACTCATATATCTCCCGATGGATCCCTCCAAAGAAAATCTCGTGTATATCAGTGAAGATATATTTCTCCAACCAATCCTCTGTACTAATATTAGGGTTCTTGTTCTAGGATTCAGCGAAGTCCTTTTCTTGATCCTCTATCCACTTTTGAGTCTCTGTCTTTGATGGAAACCACCTTGACATTCCCTCAAGAAGATTCCTATTCGGACAACGAAACCATTTGTTGGCACAGGGGAAAACCCAGGTTTCAACTCCAAGAGCGCACCAACAAGCCCTAACTACTAGCCCTTTCAGTAACACCTGCAAAGTAGATACAGTCTCACCCGAAGAAACTATGGGGGGGTTGTAGGACAGATATGTCTACAACCAAGGGGAATATCAAGTGGATCTAATACTAGAAAAATACAACACGCATATATCACTTATCAACTTATATCTACTCCACACAACTATTGACTAGATCTAACAAAGTATTCAATAACAATATATCAATGAATGAGAACGAAACACCAATCAAACATACGACAAAATATATATGTGGTTCACCCTGTCTCTAGAGCCACGTCCACAGAACTGTGCTTATAATATATCAGGATGAAGCATACAGTTCTTGTTTGTGCTCTCAACTAGCAGATCTTCTTTCTTCTCTTTTCTATCTCTCCCCTCCCTGTGCACCCAACTGTAGGGTTGATATTAACACCTAGCTGAAGATCTTACAATACAGAAGGCTCTCGTACTCAACACTTCTTTCTCACATGATATTACTCACTCGATCACCCAATGATAAAGACAACATCAACAATCATAACACCAACCCATCCTAGGTCCTTTATACCTCTATTTATACATTACAATAGCTCACTGACATCCTTAGGCCTAAACCTAGGTGTCAAAACCCTAGATACCAAAACCCTAGGTGTCTAAAACCCTAGGTCAACTTGACCCCCATTTTCAGGGCTTCACCAACCTGTCTTTCCTTCCTTCTCACGCGGTGCTCCAAAGCATCCAACGGTGGATTTTTCCTCTTACTAAGTTGTCCAATATCCTTCTTCCTTTCTAATCTGTCATCCTCGATCTCTTTGTCCAACGACTTGCTTTCTCTTACTTCGTTCCATATTTTCTTCTCTTTTTCTCACTTCGACCCAGTAACAGTCACTGTATCTTCCGCGCAGTTTGCATTTTTCCTTTTCTTCCTTGATCTTCGCTTACTTCCATAACCAAGGGCCAATAGTCAGTTTCAAGTTTCCCTTGGAAATGGATCTCATGAGTCATACTCTATTGTGCCACACAAGTACCTGAACACTCTCTTGACAATAATTCAATGATCTTTCCTAGGTGTCAACATGTACCTGCTCAATACTACCACTGCATGAGAAATATATAGTCGAGTGAAAACCATTGCATACATATTACTACCAAGATCAATATAATAGGGAACATGTGTCATGTCCTCTATATCTTCATGTCTATTTGGACATTGTTTAAGAATTAATTTCCTCCCCATAGGAATTGGTACCTCGACCTTAAAAATAACTCAAATTTTATAGAAAATCTAGAAAATACTTAGAAATTTGTTTTTTTTTACAAAAATGTCGCCAAACATTTTAAAATTTTCATATTATGGACTAGTAATATTTGCCAAGGTTTCTACATTCCGAGATAAATTACCCCTGCTTGGAATATACAGAGTGATAAGCCTTGCTTCTCATAAAATTAAAACTAAGGATGTAGGTGTCCAACTTCTGGAACCACATCCTTGGTAATTTCTTTAGACCATAAAATGATCTTTTCAATTTTCACACCATCTCTTTCTTTCCCTTTAATGGAAATCCTTTAGGTTATTACATGTATATTTCTTCTTCCAGGTCCTCATGTAGGTGTTGGATTATTGAGAGGGGAGGTGAATCAATAATATAGAATTTTAATACTTTTTAACCATATAATCCAAGTGTTATATCGATGTAGCATTATCATCCAATAACTGTAGAGTAAATAATAAATTAACAAATGAACAATCATACACATACACAATACACCAGTGTTTTACGTGGAAACCCAAAGCGAGAGAAAACCACATAATTCTTTTTCTTATATGTCTTGAAGAATTACATTCATTGGAAGCACCAACTTCCTTTGTTTTCCAACTGCAACTGGAAGGATGCTTCAACCCCCTTGTTTCTCAAGATACAACCTGAAGGAAGCTCCAACTCCCCTGTTCTCTGGCTACAACCAGAAGGAGGCTACAACCCCCTATGTTCTCCGACTATAACCGAAAGGTGGCTACAACCACCTATCCTTGCCTCATCCAACCGCCCTGAAGTAGAAGTAGAATGATGGAACCACTGTCACACTATCACTGTGATATATACCGCTGTAAACCTGTACCAATAAACCTGAACCATGCATCAACCTGTAATTAACCTGTACCATAAACAAGTTGCATCAACCATGCACCAACCTGTACCAAACAACCTGTAATCAAAATGTACCATAAACAATTCATCCAAAAATGTACCAAGTATGTACCAATCATGCGTCAACTACTCATCAACTATGACTCATCAATATGTACCAACATCATCAACTATACACCTCATGTATGTGCCAACTCATCAACTACTTGTCTCAACCATGTACCCAACATGTACCTTAATAAAAATCCCTAATTATCATCCAAATATGATTTGTAACTCTGTAATAGACCCAATGTATATGATCACATACCTGCAAACCTTCCTTAACTTTCACAACAAGAGACTAGCATTTTCATCAAACTTTTCTTTAGTCTCACATGACTAGTTTGGGATTAGTCAACAACCCTAACTTGAAATAATCATAACTATGTACCTGTAATGAATAAAGATATGAAAATAATACACAATGTTCTTCAATTTGTTTTATGCAATTCCTCCAGGTGTCACTACTTGGAACCTCTCAGAAAAAGAGTTATAGAAAAAATGACATACATTGCTGAATTTTGGCTTATTCTAGAGAGAGACCTTGTAGAGCATTCCCTGCACAAAATATTTGTTGAATGGAATTGAAACTGTTACATATACTATAACCAACACATTTTTTCTTACTGAATTTGGATCTGTTATGAAGAAGTTATGACATTTTTACCCGAAACACTTGTCTTAGACTAGTTTCAGGACTAACCAAAAACCCTATTTTCCACAGAGTGTAACTCCAAAAATTCAATGAACCACAAGCTAAATTTTCTACCACAGATACTTGAATATGTTTTCTCAATGGCATATAAATTTCACGATCTGAATCATTCTAGAAAAAAAGTTATTGCAAAAATGGTGAGATGACTTGTAAATAACATACCTTAGAAAGCATCATCAAAATAATTTATCCTCCCTTGAATTCTGGCCTTCTTTTCTTCACCTTCCCTCTGAAATTAGGCTTATATATCCTTTGGTTACCTCAGTAAAATATAGATATTCAATATGTTCAAGTGTGATCTAAAATGAGAGAGCCTCGCCTCTTATTTATACTCTCTTATTTATGTTCAAGTGTGATCTAAAAGCATCTTCTAGGTCACTTAACCCACTTCTAGGTCACTTAACCTGATTCTAGGTCGCTTAACCCATTTATAGGTCACTCAAATTATTTCTAGGTCACTTAACCTATTTCAAGGTCACTTAACCCATTTCTAGGTTACTTAACCTATTTTCCTCATTTTTAGGGTTAACCGCTTTCCATAATTAGAAAGTTCTCCATTTCTTTATCATTTAAATATTCCTCCTTGACTTTGTCACCTCACTTTATAGTCTTCTTTGATTTTGTCACTTCACTTTATTATTTAAATAATCCTCATTGACTTTGTCACTTTTCTTTACCATTGAAATAATAATTTCTTCTTTGCAAGCTCTTTGACTTTTTTGACCTTTTGGGCTTCAAGCCTACATATGAGGGTCCTCCAACTTCGTAAGGCCATATCTCTCAAACCGTGAGGAGTTATGTGACGTTCCACATACCACTAGAAATGGCATGACATGTAATATCCATATAGAATAGTATTACTTGCAAATATATCAAAACTCATACCGTTATACATGAAACAATCTTGGGTCCATTACCCAAACCTTTATGCTATCAGAATTCGCTATCAGACTTTCTTCAAGGGTTGACATCAATGAAAACCAAACTTAATCAACAATCCCCCCCTTTGGCATTGATGGTAACAATATGATGCAATACTAAAATCATTTCATGCAATATTTAAGTCATATCACTCATGCTCCCCCTGGAACCATGCCTCTGTCCTTTGCATCTATGTGACCATTTCTCCCCCTGGAATCATGCCTCTCTCCTCTGCATCTGATAAATATCTCCCTCTTTTTCATCAATGAAAAAGGTATCTTTCCATTTGGGGCTACTCCCCCTGACTAAACTATCCTCTTTATGGTGCTTCCTCGTGTACATATAAGACATATAACATAAACATTCAAAATCATTCATTTTGGAGTATAAATAACTCCAAGTCTCTGGCGAAAATAATCAAAGGCTTCCCGTGGAAGTGGTTTTATAAATATGTCTTCCACTTTTTCTTTTTTTCCCACATACTCAACTCTAATGCTCTTTTCTGCAACTTGTTCCTTTAGAAAGTGATACTTGATTGGAATGTGCTTAGTCTTGGATTGCATCATCGGGTTCTTTGAGATATTGATGGCACTTGTATTATCACAATGGATTAGAATGGGCTCATCATCAGGTTCTTTGAGATATTGATGGCACTTGTATTATCACAATGGATTGGAATGGGCTCATCATACTGAACTTGTATATCTGTCAAATTTTATTTCATCCAAAGAACCTGTGTACAACATGTTGTTGCTACAATATACTCTGCCTCGACTATAGATAGAGATACCGATGATTGTTTCTTTCTTAGCCATGATACTAAACACTCACCTAAGTAGAATTCTACTCCATTGGTGCTTCGTCGATCATCAATACAACTTTCCAAATCTACATCTATGTAGGCAATAAGAGATATATCCTTTCTTTTTGGATACCATAATTCAAAATCTTTTGTTCCTTTGAGATATCTAAAAATTCTCTTGACTGCTAATACATGTGATTCCTTTGGTGTTGCTTGAAATCGTGCCACCTGTCCAACTTCCTGCATTACATCTAGTCTGGATGTTGTCACATATGGTAGGCTTCTAATCATTGACCTGCATTTCCTATGATCTATAGACTTTGAATAATCATCTTTTCTTAACTTGCAACTAGTTTTCATGGGAGTGATAACTGGTTTGAAATCTTCCATTTCAAACCTCTTTAGCATTTCTTTGATATACTTGGTTTGAGAAATAAAAATTCCTTGGTTGCTTTGACATATCTAAAGTCCCATAAAGAAGGATAGTTCTCCAAGTAATGAAATTTAAAATTCATTCTGCATATCCTTTGCAAATTTTTGGCTTAACCTGTTATCATCACTACCAAAAATAATATCATCAACATAAACTTCAATTAATAAAATATTACCTTGACTTACCTTGATATAGAGGTTGCTGTCTGCACTTCCTTTTCTGAACCCTTCTTGCTGTAGATATTTATCCAGTCTAGAGTACCATGCTCTAGGAGCCTATTTTAGACCATACAAGGCCTTCTTTAATTTGCACACATAGTCTGCATTCTGTGACAACTGAAATCCTTCTGGTTGTTCAATGTAGACTTCTTCTTCAAGTTCCCCATGTAGAAAAGCTGATTTTACGTCCATCTGATACAATTTAATATTTTTGAAGCATGCATAAGCTAAAAGAAATCAGATTGCTTCCATTCTGGACACTGGGAAAAATGTCTCTTCAAAGTCGATTCCTTCAACCTCTGCATATCCTTTACATACCAATCTAGATTTGTTCCTTGTAACTTGTCCATCTTCGTTAAATTTATTCTTGTATACCCACTTTGTGCCAATCACATTCTTATCCTTTGGTCTTGGAACCAGTTACCAAGTGTCATTTTGCTCTATTTGATCCATTTCTTCATCCATGGCCTTGTTCCAAAATTCGTCCTTGCTGGCTTCTTCAAAATAGGTTGGTTCAATCGTAGATGTGAGTGCTAGGTGTGTTTTTTGTGGTGAACGAATTCTTCTTCTAGTCTCAACTCCCGCGTCTTTGTTTCTGATAATCTGATCTGAAGGATGATTCTTCTGTACTCGTCCGCTAGGTGTATTTGCAGGCACTTGCTGAAATTTCTCTTCTGCTTCTCTTGGATTCTCTTCATATTCCTCTTCTACTTCCTTTTCATATTCTTCTTCTTCTTCGAAAAGCTGTTCCATTGATTCATTTTCTTCTTCCTTTGATTTTGGTCTGCCTGTTTCATCAATTGTTAAGTTGATGCTTTCTACAACTTTGTTCAATATCAGATTATAAAACTTGTATGATTTCCTTGTACTTGAGTAACCAACAAGTACTCCTTTTTCCACATGAGAGTCAAACTTTCCCATTTTTCCATCTTCTCTTTTGATGTAGCATTTGCTTCCAAAAACTCTGAAGTGCTTCACATTTGCTGGTCTTCCTTTCCATAGCTTGTAGGGAGTTTTGTCGATTTTTTTTTCTGAGAATTACTCTATTTTGAATGTGAATTGATATATTCATGATCTAGGTGGATATCATTGGCCACCCACCTTTTCCAACCGGCTCAAAACAATTTTTTTGGCAATTTTGGCAATTTACTATTTTTAGTAGTTTTAACTTTTGGGGCTATTTTGAGGGCCTAAATGAAGGTTTTTTGAGATATAGCTTCTCAATGATATTCAAAGGCACAATTTTCCCCCAAAAATGAATCTCCTCGATGATACCTTTCCAACGGGGTATCATACGCCTAAAACAGAGATCACATGCAAAAATTACGACCCTGGGAAGTTGATGTACTAACTTACCCAAACGGGGCCCACGTGACTTTTGGCGCTTCATCTCCTAGGGTTAGGTTTTTGGATGTCTAGGGTTTTTGGCATTCCTGTTTATTGTAAAAATTCCTTCAAAGCCTCATGGTAATAATTTTATTGTGAATGAGCTCAACCATCACATCTCTTCTCAGAGATAAGCCGTCAGCATTCCAACAAGCTTGTTTCTGCTGCATTTTATAGTTTAAGCTTATTTCCTTATTGAATAGAAAACCAATTTCACTGTATCTCTGTTATCAATTTTAATGTATCTATGTTATTTTGTGTTAAGAACCTATTAATAATTTGAAGTCATTTCATTTTGCTCATAAAATCTTGATCAGTGGCATCAGAGCGGTTTGCTCCTTGTCGTCTTAATGCATGTCCCCAATGAGGTCAGAGTACAAAGAGTTGGGTCTCGAGCTTGTTTCTCTTGAGGAAAAAATCTCTCACATGCCCAAGCAAAATCTCATGGTAGGAGAAAATAAATATGATGGGACATGAGATCCTTTCAAACTGTTGATTGAGGAAGCCCTCACGCAACAAAGGAACGAGATGATGGATAGTTTTGTGCAAATCCTTCGACGACTACCAATAGGCGACACATATTCTTCGAGAGGAGGTGCTGCCCCCTTCAAGGTAGAAATAAACTTTGATATTACTATATTTGAAGTTCATATAGACGCAGATGCTGTAGACAAGTGGTTGAATCTACTAGAAGGGTATTTTTCTATCCATAACTTTTCGAATAGAGAAAATATTACTTTTGCGCTCCTCAAAGCTGTTCCCCATGTCAAATTTTGGTGGGAAAATTTCTTTGAGCAAAAGGAAACAAAGGAACCATCATTATTTATAGTCATGACCACCTGAGAAACCTTTAGGGATGTTATTAAGGAACAATACTACCTTGTCGGAAGTTATGACGACTTGTATACCAAATGTACCACACTGCGATAAGAAAAAGACCAAGCAGTGCCATATTTCACAAATATCTTCCACACCTTGGGCACCAAGGTGGGTATCAAATATTCAGAGCGACATGTGATTCTCAAGTGTCACCCTGCTTTGCATATATAAATCCAGAACGAAATGGAATTTCTAGACATCTCATCCTTCGACGCGACCTACCGATATGTCGTCAAAATCGAGCAGAAGCTCAAAAAAAAGACGCGACAATTTGGCCCTGGGAATCCCTCACAACAAAATATAGGAAAGGGAACCCCCAACCCACATAACAAAGAATAGAGAAAATATGGAAAGTATCAGGATAACTAGGCCAAGCCGCAAGCATAGAAGGACACCGAAAATACAAAGAAAGATACCGAGAAGTGGTGCGAATTTCATAAGAGCCCTTGGCATAACATTGTTGACTGCCGCTCAAAATAGTCGTTGGTGGCCTAAGTGAAAGCCTCTGAATCAGATGTGGGTTTTGACTCCAAGACAAAACCAGAAAGGGGAAGACAAATCATTGACATGAAACCCAACACCACCGTTACTACCACCAGGCTCTAGCCTAGTGAACCAAACGAGCCAGAATAAGGAGAGTGCCTCTTCCATTCACATATGTGGGTAAAAGGCACCCCGCTGCACTTCATCGTTGATAGAAGTAGCTAGAAGAACCTCATCTCAGAAGGTCATCAATCGGCTGGCCCTGCTGACAACGCCACACCCACAACTCTACACCATTGGATGGCTCCTCTAAGGAAGTGATCTCCGCGTCAGCCAACAGTGTCGACTGTCGTACGACATCAAGCCTTTCAAAGACAAGGTATTGTGTGATGTTGATCCTCTCGAAGTTTGTGATGTTCTTTTGGGCCAACCTTATTTATGGAAACGCCATGTTGTATATGAGTCTAGGCCTCATAGTGTTATTATTACTTTGAACAAGAATTTGTACAGGATACCCAAGGTAGTCCCACTTAGTGCTATTTCCTTGATCTTTTCTAAGCAATGCAGGAAGGTCATCTATCAGATGGGGAAGTTTTTCTTTTTCATGATTCTCTCTCAGAATAAGTGAAAGATCACAACCACATCCAGGGTCTCTGCGACCAACCTCTCCACATAGTAGAAACAAGTAGATAAGATCGTGGAAGAATACTCGAATATCTTCTCCTCACCTACTGGGGTACCTTTGCACTTCTAGGTCAATCACTCCATTGATCTAACCCTTGAAACACCACTACCCAATGGGCCAGTCTATCGCTTCTCTCTTTTAGAGAATGAGGAGATAAAGCGAAAAATCCAAGAACTGCTCCACGTGGTGCACATCCATCCCATTTTATCACCTTTTGAGAGCCCAATCACGATGGTACAAAATAAATATGGAACTTGGTGACTCTGCATTGATTATCGGGCTTTGAATAAAATCAAATTCAGAAACTGGTACCCGATTCCTTGAATCTATGACCTCCTTGATCAACTCACAGGGGCCAAATACTTCAGTAATATTGATCTGAAGTCTGGCTACCACCAGGTCTCGGTAGAGTAGACAGATGTATGGAAGACCACCTTCAAGTCAAAGGAAGGCCTTTTTGAATGGTTGGTCATGCCCTTTGGTTTGAAAAATTCTCCAGTCAGTTTCATGAGGATTATGGATGATATCCTGCGACCATTCACCAATAATTTTGTAGTGGTGTATCTGGATTACATTCTCATTTACAACAAGACTTGGGATGAACACTTGCAGTATATTCAACAGGTTCTACACACCCTGCGACAACACAAGCTATATTCCAACTTGGAAAAATTATCCTTCGACATGGACAGGGTCCATTACCTAGGCTACATCATTGATCAACATGGTGTACATGTGGATCCAACCAAGATCCAAGTCATCTGTGATTGGCCAGCCCCAACCACACTCACTGAACTTCATAGCTTCTTGGGCCTTGCCAATTTCTACCATAGGTTCATGTTGGGATTCTTCCATATTGCATGGGCCCTCAACCAAATAACCAGGGGTGGTGGTAAGGAGAAATTTGTGTGGGGCTGGTCCCAACAATAAGTGTTCGATGTTTTGAAACAAAACTTATGCTCAACCCCAATACTTTCACTACGAGGCCTGCAACAACCCTTTGGGATCAAGACATATGCTTCAGACTATGCTGTGGGTGCTGTTATCACTCAACACGACCACCCCATGGACTATCATAGTGAGACACTATCATATGCTCTCCATAAGTATCCTACTTACGAAAAATAAATGTACTCCATTGTGAAAGCCTGCCGCTAGTGGAGATATTACATTCTTGGGAAGGAGACAATCATCCACATTGATCATAAGCCACTGTAGTTCATGTAGACACAAGGAAAATTGTAGAATGATCTCCATCAAAAGTGGTCCACATACTTGCAACAATTCCACCTCAACATCAAGTATAACATAAGAAGCACCAATCACGTCGTTGATTGCCTCAACAAATCTCCAGTTGCGACACTCACCACAGTGCTAGAATCTTGTGGCCATGAGACCTTTGGATGGACCCAACTCTATGACATAGACCTAGAATTCACCACCACCTACCAAATTTTGGGTGCAAATGCAGTTGTCAATAATTTCCATCTTCAAGATGGGTTTTTGTGTCATATGGGCCATATCTGTGTTCCATCAAGCGAGTGAGAAAAGATAATCTGGGAAGTCCACTATAGTTGGGTGGCAGGACACTTCGGTGTCAAAATGACAATGGTGATGCTATATAAACATTTCTATTGGATAAAACTTTGACAGGAGGTCAAAAAGTACATTAGGTCCTATACTTCCTGTGCTATTTCCAAACCGACCACTGAAAAATAGGGCCTGTACACCCCTCTTCCTACTCCTGACAGGCCATGGGAATCCATCTCAATGGACTACATGTCGGGCCTCCCATCCACCAAGCGGGGAAATGACTGTGTTTTTGTGGTTGTTGATTACTTTTCTAAGATGGCGATTCTGGTTGCTTGCAAGAAGAACATCACAGCAGAGGCCACTGCCAAGCTCTTCTTTGAACGAGTCTGGGTGCATTTTGGAATCCCAAAAACCATTGTTTCATATTGGGATAATCGATTTATCAACACATTTTGGTCGAGCCTCTGGTCACTTCTTGACACCAAGCTCACCAAATCCACAACATTCCACCCCCAGAAAGATGGCCAAAACGAGGTCATAAATCAAATGACTGTGCATATCCTTTGCATGTATAATTCAAAGAACCCTCATACATGGGATGAGATATTTACCTATGTCAAACATAACTACAACCAAGCTTTGCATAGTTCAATTGAACACAACCCCTCTCAAGTGGGGTTGGGATTCCAACCATTGGGTACCATAGATGTTGCACTTCCCCTTGCGGTCACCTCGACCGACTCATATACTACTGCAACTGAAGCTGACAAAGCCACTCGGTTCATTGAGAGAATCCAACACATCCTTCAACAGGTCTAGGATATCCTACAAAAGTCCAATGACAAGTACAAGAAGCACCATGATCAACATCGGGTGCCACATAAGTTTCAGGTGGGCGACAAATTTTGGCTGCACTTCCAGAAAGAATACCTTATAGGACCCCATCAGAATATTCTCCCACTTTGTTATGGGACATACACCATTACCAAGGCCATGGGGGATAATGCTTTTGAGCTCAACATTCCTCCTTCCGTGGCCTGCACCCAGTGTTCAACGTGGATCTCCTTCGCCCTTATTTCCCACCAATATTGGACACCTCAGAAGTAACAGAACAACTGACACCAAAAGAGATGAATCCAAAATGCATACAACATGAATATAATGATAATATTGTGGACACATAGATCAAGGGCACTTGACAACAAAGGATCTAACTTTATTGAGTTGTCAAAGCAGGACAACTACTGCACCAAGGCAAGTGTCTCACCCCAGGGCCAAATTTAGTAGAAATTTCCTCATCTGATGGGGGAACTCAAAGAAATGGAGACCATTTATTCCTAATGAGGGAGGATTTATCCAAGTGGATATCGATGGCCACCCACCTTTTCCAACTGGCTCAAAACAATTTTCTGGCAATTTTGACAATTTACTATTTTTAGCGGTTTTAACTTCTAGGGCTATTTTGAGGGCCTAAATGAAGGTTTTTTGAGATATATATTCTCCATTATATACAAAGGAATGATTTATCCCAAAAAATTAATCTCCTCGATGATACCTTTTCAACAGGCTATCATACGCCTAAAATGAAGATCATATGCAAAAGTTACGACCCCGAGAAGTTGATGTACCAACTTACCCAAACGGGGCCCACATGACTTTTGGCGCTTCATCTCCTAGGGTTAGGTTTTGTATGTCTAGGGTTTTTTTCATTCCTATTTATTGTAAAAATGACTTGAGAGACTCATGGTAATCATATTCTTGTGAATGAGCACATCTGTCACATCTCTTCTCAGAGATAAGCTGCCACCATTCCAACAAGTTTGTTTTCGTTGCATTTTACAGTTTCAGCTTATTTCCTTATTGAATAGAAAACCAATTTTAATGTATCTCTGTTATCAATTTTACTGTATCTCTGTTATTTTTTGTTAATTACCTATTAATAATCTATAGTCATTTCATTCTGCTCATAAAATATGGATCAATGCACTGCCCATGTCCAAAATATATCTGTCAATTTGGAATCCATTAACATTGTTCGAGCCATTTCCTGTACTGTCCCGTTCTTTATTTCAACAACTCCATTCTGTTGAGGTGTCCTAGAAATGAATAATTTCCATTTTATTACATGACTACTACAGTGTTCCATAAATTCCTTTGAAGTGAACTCTCCTCCATTATCAGATCTCAAGCATTTGATTTTTGAATCCATTTCATTTTCAACCATTTCCTTGTAGACCTTGAAGTTTTCAAAATCTCATGACTTATTCTTGAGAAAAAAAACTGTAGTCATTCTTGTGTAATCATCAACTAATAACATACATTGTTTCTCACATTTTAAACCCTTTGTTGTAGTTGGTCCAACTAGATCAATATGCACAATTTCCAGTGGTCTTGTCGTTGAATATTCCTTTGATTTGAACCTAGTATTTGTTTTCTTTCCTTGTTGACAATGGTTGCATAAAGTGTTGGTTGGTTTTGTGATCCAGGGAATTTCTCTGACTGATTCTCTTCAGCTGACTTTGACAAGGTTATCAAAATGTATGTGACCCATTCTTCTGTGCCATATCCAACTTTCATCTTCCTTTCCTAGACAACACTTTTCATTTCCAATTTCACTTAATACATATATGTTGCTTGAAGTTCTCGTAGCTGTAGCAATCAATTTTCCTGAACCTTATTTTCTTATCTCACACTTCTGTGAATCGAAAGTAACTTTATGACATTGGTTACAAATTTGAATCACACTTAGAAGATTATGTTTCATATATTCTACTAGTAGAAAATTTTCTGCCTTGGTATTCTTGTTCCCAATTCCGACTGTACCTTTTCCAATGATTTTAGCTAAATCATCATTTTCGAGGGAGACTGATCCATCTCTTTCTTTTTGTAATGTAAGAAACCTGTCTCTATAACCTGTCATGTGTTTTGAACAACCACTATCAACATACCAACCACATTTATTTTTCTTAGCTTGTAGAGAGAGTGTGCATTTTTCATTGCTATATTGATCCTTCTTTCTTATCCATGTCCTTTTCTGAGGTTCCTGTCTGTGACTGTTGTTATTCTGTTGTGGTTCTCTATGAGGGACTGTCATTCTACAATCTTTGTCCATGTGTCCAAAAATTTTACATTCGTAAAATTTCACTTCAGTGCTCAAAGATTCAAACCTGTTGTAACTCCTTCTCTGTGTTTCACTAGGCCTTCTTGGATAACCCCTTTGTGTATGAATTTCAAATTTATTTGTGTTCTTGCTATTAGCTCTGTAATTCACAACTTTGTGTCCAAAATTATTACATGCATAACATAAACCAAAAAAGATAGTTTGATACTTGGGAGTTGAAGATATTATGAAAGGAGGTACTCATAAATTCTTCTTCTTCTTGAGGTCTATCTATCGGTTGTTGATTCTAAAATCTGAATCTTCTTGGTAGAGGAGTGTCCCTGTAATCTTCCTTGTAGATCTTCCTATCCCCCTTGATTTTTTCTACATAGATTTTTGGATATGTTTCTTACTTTTTTTTTTTGGAGCTTGATCCTTTTTCTGTCTGATTGTGTCCAAGGCCAAACTTGTCATGCTGAGATTTTTGACTGCTGATAATGTCATCCAAAAATTTTGAGCTGTTCGACATATTTTTCTTTTCAAGATCCTTTCTTAATGTGACAATCCCTACTTCCAAATTTCCAATGATCTTGTCTTTTTCTTCTAGCTTTTCTTTGAGTGCTTCTTCAATTCTTTTATCTTCTTCTATTTGAACCTTCAAATATGTGATCATTTGTTCTAGTTCTTGAGTGTCTTCTTTCTTGTCTAGTTCTGCTTATAGTTTTTTGTTTTTCTTCTTTTCTCTTCTGATAAATTCTATGGCACACATTAATTCCTCTCGGTATTCAACTTCCACCTCTTCAATTTATTCTTCGACTTCTTCATATTATTCTTCATCTTCTTCATATTATTCTTTGGAGTCTTCTTTATTAGATTCTTCTACTACTATGAATAGAACTCTTTTTGTCTCACTGTCACTGACTTCATCTTCATTTGATGATGAGATGTCTTCTTTGGTGCATAAGATTTTCTTGAAAACATTTTTTGTGGTTCTTTTTCCTTTTGAGTAGCCTTCATCATTTCTCTTTTTATTATAAGGAAATTTGTTATCAAAATGACCAATAGCATCACAATTAAAACAAATTAAAGGAAGCTTATTGTTATCAATGGAATTTCGTCCGAAAATGGTTACAGGAATCCATCATCTTCAAAATACTCATTAGTTCATCCATGGCCCAAAAAATACATTTCCAAAGGGCACAAAACTATACAACTAGTTAAAAAATCAACATGTGCGAAAGATACAAAGGCAGTGCGTGCACGTGGGACAGTCAAATAATGCCGAAAAAGAGCATATGCGCATGGCGTGCATTTATGGATGCAAAAAGACACACACACCTCAGAATGACGCATTTATGATTTTGGTTGGCCTTCCACCCACTTCTGGTTCATCTCCCAAGTCAATTTGACACCCAAATCCGAGCTTAATCCGAGTGGGGGGCTGGTCAAAGACCTAAGGGTTCCCTAAAGTGCCCCTTGTTCACACTAAGGACTAGTTGAATAATGCCTCAAATATTTGCTATAAAAGGAGGCCATGGATGCACTACATTTTCAAGGAATTCATTTGTATTGTTATGCTGCTTATATTCTCTTGGATAATCCTCTTTCCTCATCAAGAGCATACAAGCACCATTTTATTTAGCCATTCATATAACCTCTTGAGTGAATGTGCTTTGGATTTTCCTCACCATTTCCTTCTAGTTTGTTACTTGTAAGAAGAGCTCAATCATTGGGGGTTCAATATCCCTCCCTTGGAGGAAGAGGGAACCCATAGTCTCCCTTTCTCTTTGGTGTTTTCCCACTAATACAAATTATCCATTGGTGGCATGCATGTTGTTTAATTTTTGTTCTATTTTTCTTATGCACTCTAGTTTAGTTTCTTTTAATGTTATTAGTTTAGTTCTTTGCTTATTTCCTATGCTTGATGTTTCTAACTCTTGCATTCACTGCTGTCTTGTCTAGCTGACCCAACTAGACTTGTAAGAATCCTTATTTTTCTCATGTAGGTGCCAAAAGGGATGCAACCGATGTTGGAAGATTGGTTGTTGTCATTGATGTCAACCCTAGTCATGGGTTTTAAACCGCAAGATTGATAAAGGTATTTGGACATGAAGGACAATGCACATGCATATACAACACCCATGAATGGAAAATATACATCATATTATTTCTGGTGGTATGTGGCACGTCACATGGATCCTCATGGTTGAGGAGAAATGAATTTTTGAAGATGACAAAGTGAATTGAAGAAGAAAGTACATGTAGGCCCTGAAAATAATTAAAGAAAATAATTACAAAATACGAAAGTGTGAAGTCCGCCCTAATGTTTAAAGGAAGTGACATAAATGGTATAAATAAACATCATTATACATTCATTTGATACGAGTCAAATTTTAGAGGTAATAAGAAGATAAGAAGGCCAGATTTCAAGGGAGGATGAAGTCTTTTGGTGATGTGTTCTAAGGTATGTTATTTTCAGGTCATCTTACCATTTTTTCTATAACTTTTTTTTATAGAATGATTCCAATCATGAAATCGCTATGGTATTGAGAATACATATCAAGGTACCTTTGGTAAAAAATTCAGATCTTGATTCGCTATAATTATGGAGATACACTTTATGGAAGATAGGGTTTGTGACTAGTCCTGAAGCTAGTCAATAAACAAGTGTTCCAGGTAAAACAATCATAATTTTTTCATAAATAATCCAAATTAAGTGGGACCACTTCCATTGGAAAGAATATGGACTTTAATTTCTTGTGTGAAAGTTTTAGAATTAAACGTTAAATATTGAGTGCGGGGCATGTTATACAAGTTGGGTCTTCTGAACAGACCAGAATTGAATAAAGTCTACCATTCTTTCTATAACCTTTTTTTGGGGGAGGATTCAAGGAGTGAAAATTGGAGGAGTTTCAGAGAATACATTGAGTAATATTATCTACAGGATCAAAGTACTCCAAGAATTGAAGAATTGCAGAAATTGAAGAAGTCTTAGGAAGCATTATTAGGTTCTATGTGATGATTGGTTGATGGTGATGATTTAATGTAAAGTTTTATTATCTCTCATATATTCTTGGGTGGAAGGAAGGGGCA
>ML811679.1:35704-75785 GCA_009831015.1 Picea engelmannii | reverse complement strand
AGACCGAACAACATATACATCCTAGACATGAAGAAGAGAGAGAAGACAAAAGCCACACAAAAGGATTCTAAGGAAGAAAATGTCCCAAAGACCAAAAATAAGGATGAAGTATTATTGAGTGCCACATGTTCAGGGGGAGCAACTCCAAAGAAAAGAGTTACATTTTTCCATTAAAATTAGGGGGAGTAGCCCTAACCTTTGCCATTGATGTCAAAGGGGGAGAGAAATTGGGATCATGATGATAGGGGGAGCATGAGTGTTTCCATCAATGACAAAGGAGGAGATTGTTGGAAGATTGGTTGTTGTCATTGATGTCAACCCTAGTCATGGGTTTTGGACCGCAATATTGATAAAGGTATTTGGACATGAAAGACAATGCACATTCATATAAAACACCCATGAATGGATAATATACATTATGCTATTTCTGTTGGTATGTGGTACGTCACGTGGATCCTCATGGTTGAGGAGAAATGAATTTTTGAAGATGACAAAGTGAATTGAAGAAGGAAGTACATGTAGGCCTTGAAAATAATTAAAGAAAATAATTACAAAATAAGAAAGTGTCAGGTCAGCCCTAATATTAAAAGGAAGTGACATAAATGGTATAAATAAACATCATTATACATTCATTTGATACAATTCGAATTTCATAGGTAATAATAATATAAGAAGGCCGTATTTCAAGGGAGGATGAAGTCTTTTGGTGATGTGTTCTAAGGTATGTTATTTTCAGGTCATCTTACCTTTTTTTCTATAACTTTTTTTCTAGAACGATTCAGATGGTGAAATTGTTATGGTATATAGAATACATATCAAGGTACCTCTGGTAAAAAATTCATCTTTTGATTTGCTATAATTATGGAGATACACTCTATGGAAGATAGGGTTTGTGACCAGTCCTTAAGCTAGTCAATAAACAGGTGTTCCGGGTAAAATAGTCATAACGTTTTCTTAAAGAATCAAAATGAAGTGGGACCACTTCCATTAGAACGAGTATGGAATTTAGTTTCTTGTGTACAAGTTTTAGAATTGGATGTTAAATATTGAGTGCGGGGCATGCTATACAAGCTGGGTCTTTTGAACATACCATAATTGAATAAAGTCCACCATTCTTTCTATAACCTTTTTTTTGGGGAGGATTCAAGGAGTGAAAATTGGAGGATTTTTAGAGAATACATTGAGTAATATTATCTACAGGATCAGAGTACTCCAAGAATTGGAGAATTGTAGAAATTGAAGAAGTCTTAGGAAGCATTATCAGGTTGTATGTGATGATTGGTTGATGGTGATGATTTAATGTAAAGTTTTATTATCTCTCATATATTATTAGGTGGAAGGAAGGGGCAAGGATGGAGAGTTCAAATATCTCTTGATATTGAAGGATTGTATCTTCCTCTTGGAGGTTTATCCCTCCCTCTACATTTGGAAGCTGTAGCTACCTTTGAAAGTCATTACTTCCCTTGAACAATAAACTATTGATTATTTCTCATATATTTTGCATGGTGTATTATGGTGTATTGGTGTAACTCTTATACTATTGTTCATTGCTCATTGGATATAGTTGAATGGTTTAAGTATAAGTTGAAAAATGTTTTAAATTGTACTTGATACTGATTCACCCCCCTCTTAGTATCAACAATAGATTGGTGACTCCATTGGGTATTGGTATCAATTCCCCCCCCCATTTGGGTTGTTTTAACACTTCATTTTGGTTTGTTTAACTTGCAAGAACCATAACCGGCTCATGTCTGCCTACAAAAAGATGAATTCAAAGCTGAGTTGAGAGAATTACATCCAAATTTTTTTTCACGACTATGTAATATAAAGTGTGTGGGTTTTTTAACCCACAATCACATATTCTAAGCACATACGCCAAAACAATTGTGTTTCTCAGCGTATTCTACGCATTGCGCCAAAAAGTTGTTTTTGATTCATGCATTGGGGCCCAATGCGCCTCTGTCTACTCTGCGACCCACACACGTGTCCAAAAAATCATACATTGTAAGGTTTTTTGTGATTTGTTGGAGGCCCATAACCTTCTTAAGTTTGATTCTATGCAGATTGTAATATGCACCACAGTTAGAGTCCCTCTCCACATGAAGGGTTAGTCAAAACATAGGCACTTAGGGGGTTAAAATCCATATTTATCCTCTTTTTGATTTTATTTTTGCCACATGGATGGCTTGCTTTGATTAAAGATAAGTTGGAATCATTGTAAATCACAAATATAACTACTTGCATTGGGACCAAAAATTAAATGTCAATCTTTGAGTATGCTTTTCCCTCGTGCCACAAAGCGATCTTAAGAATCAGAAAAATGATTGAGGGAAAACTTCATCTCCCTTAAAGACAAAATCTTTAGGAGAGGACAACAACCCCCATGAGACTACTCTTAGTTTCTTTTCAAACACATCTTAAAATTGTAGCTGGCCCAAACATGCCCACATGCTACAAATATAGGATAGTTTTGAATTTACTTTCTTAGAATAAATCACTAGGGAAGTTTAAAGATTTTGTAATGGGCCCATACATGCCCACATGTCCACAATAAAGGATAGTTGTTGAAGCTTTCTTAGATTAAATCACACTAGGGAGTTAAAGGATTAGTAATGACCCATATGTCCACATGCTAGTTCTCTAGGGACTTGAAATTCCGCAAGGTTGTACCAATGAAATTTAGTAAATTAGGTAATCAAGACTTGTAAGGACCACACAAAGTCCACATGCAACAAGGTGACACCTAACTTATTAAAAATTTGACACACTTTCACTTTATCACACACAAAGTCACTATTCATTCACATAGTTTTCATCTCAAAACGTGGAGGTTGAAGTAATTTTCCTCCAAAGGGTTTTCAAAACACCCCACCCTTTTCTTGACGAAACTATCCACTCCCACTTAATTTCAACAAGATTGGTTCACACCCCCAGTCTCTCAAACAAACATCTAATTTTTTTCTAAAGAACTCACTAAGTTTTCCTCCACAGGAGGTGCCAAAAGAAAGCTTTTAGTCTAGGTAGGATCTCAGGGATAAACATCCAAATAAATCCCTATTATCTAGTTCTCACATATTCAAACAAAAGAAGTTGTCAAATAGGGAACTTAAATCCTCCAAGTCAAGTGTTCCTACATCATAAGACAGGGATATACCCATGAAGGGTTGAAGGCCGAGGTCCAGTTGTTCTGTGTGTCCCCCCTTGAGGCACCCAACTCTTGGACGGGATCCAACCCGTGACCCATTTCGTAGGCCGAAAATCTAAATGCCGCACTTTGACCAAGGTACCTAGTGACCAAATTTTAGGACATCTACCTAGGTGGCAATTGTGGGCTGCAATTGCACCTTGATTGGATTTTGTGTGGCTATTGGGAAATATCGTTGGCTCTTTCAAGATATGCACCCTCTACCCATCATTATAACTAATTACTTCATCCTTCACTAGTTCCTCTTTTGGTGGATTTAGACCCCACTATCGAGTTCTATTGGAAGGTCCAGTGCTACTTGAGAGGAAGGAAATTACGTCTTTTAGGACATGAGAATTTGTTTTCTTTGTTTTCCCACGTGGAAAAAATCCCCCTATCCACATGTATGATTATTTATTGATTTATGTATGATGTTCTTATGATTACATATGATTGCGAGATATATTGGGACAGGTTCAAAACATTACAAGCAAAGACTCTTGTTCATTTATTGCTCTCACCACCATTTGCACACATCCACTTTGCTAGTCGAACATCATAGGGGACCCATAGAATCCCCGTCATTCCAAATGCTTGCTAAATCTCCCTCCCATCCTAGGAGGAGTTCTGAGTCTTGCCAACTCATCGACTCCACCTTCTCACACTCCTGTGAGTGCTACTATATTAGGATCCTCTTTGCTCGATTCCACTTTACTTGGGTCCACTTCCCAAGATCAACCATATACCCACTTTCTTGTACAAGGAAGTGAGGGGCACTTCTTCCCCAGGAGGAAGTACAACCCCACCTAGCCCTGCTCATGGGTCAGGGTCACACAACACTCACACCATGGCCAGAACAAACCCTCTTTCGGGGTCAGGCACACAAAACATTCCCACCATGGCTAGAACTAATCCTCCACCACAACTCCAGATGCCATACTTAGCTTCCATCAACATAACAGATCTGAGTAAGATCACCAATGATCCTATATTGCATGACCCCACATGGCCTCCAATGCCTACCAAACTACCTTTAGACATTCCCAAGTTTGAAGGAAAAGTGGGAGATGACCCGACCAACCATATCATGACTTTCCACTTATGGTGCTCTTCAAACTACATCATGGACAACTCTATCTGATTGAGGTTATTTCAACGCAAAATCACTGGTCCATCAACTAAGTGGTATGTAGAAGAAAAATCTAGGTCCCACAGGACCTTTGAATCTTTGGCCAAATCATTTTTGACCTTCTTTCAACTACCAATCCACCATGACAATGGTCTCGAACTACTCTCAGAGTTTAAACAAACCTCCACTACACACATTGCCAACCACATTCACAAATGGCATCAGCAATGTAGCCTATGCAAAGCAGAAGACACCAAATAACAATGCCTTAATTGGTTTCTCAAATCCCTTGTTTCCCTCCTTGCCAAATATGTGGTCGCCACCTTCCCTCAGTCTAAAGAAGAATCCATCAGCAAGGATTAATAGTTCGAGCTCATTTATTTTCAGTCGGGATATTTATTTATAGTACTACCTAATGCTCCAAGACCCATGCCATTCATCTAGGAAAATATTGGGATGTCTCACTCCGTGGATGGATTGATTGGTACCACTACACACCACAATTCACACCTCCAACAATCACCTATGTATGGAACACATCAGTATCCACCGGTATATGGAGGAACCCCTTATTATACTCCTCCCACTTATCAACAGCCATATCCTGTTGCCCCCCCTCCACCTATAAGTGGACTCCCCCAGGCACCCCCAGTATGCTCATCAGCCCAACCAAGTTCTGGTACCCCCTCTACATCTTCTTACAACCTAAGAACTAGTGAAAGAACCACGCCTTCATATCTACCCTGTGGATCATTACCACAACATAATCCGTACTTCCCATTCCTTGGTTCTCTCCTGTATATTGTTTCTCCAGAAGGACAACCACACGCCGAGGTTAATTTTGTTCAACCCTCTCCCATTCAACAATATCAAAATTTTGAACATCTAAATACGACTAATCCAACCCATCCATTGAACAATGCCAAAAAGAAAGGAAAAAACCGAAACAACAATAACCCAAGATCAGGAGGGAATCACCCCTAACAAAACCAACTTGCTGGAGGCCACCAGAATCAGGGGAAACAAAACTGCAAGGGGGAAATAATAACAAATGCCAAGGGAAGAATAACAACAATCTTCAGAAAAAATTCCATTGTGCCCTTTGTGGTGAGTATGGCCATTATACTCACCATTGCCCTCAAATCACTGACTTTAAACAGATGAAAGAATTTGGAAGTGGACCACTTCCCCTAATGCCGCCTGCTCCTTAGCAGGCCCCAAAACAATATGCAGAACAACCCCCCCCAAGTGTGTTACAAAACCCCATACCACACCAAGGGGTAGTGAACACCCAACATGAGATGCTTTCATCCCCACCACAGATGGGACAATATGCAAACCCAGGCACTCCTACAGATCATACTATCCTCCTCACTAGTGAGGAAGAAGTCATTCTACAAACACACAATCATAAATACAACGCACCCCATGAATATACTCCCACCGCCTCAGAAGCAATCCCAGTAACAACTGGCCCCCCTTTGATGATTCCACACCCTAATACTAATACACCTCTTCATATTCCTCACATCCCATTGTGAAGGAATGTAAGCAACCCTCAGGCTAGGGCAGAACACAATTACAGTTCGGTCAATGATTTGGCACAATCTCCTGCTACCATGTTAGTTTTAGAAGTCCTTCAAACTTTTCCTACTCAACGAAAGTCGTTACTTTCCACCTTGGGGGTAGTTGAACCTGATGATACTCGCCTCATCACATTTGATCTTGATAATGGGGAACCCCGTCTCCCTTCTCTGGTGACTTTATAAATACTGGTTAAAATCTGGAACATCACAGTTCACCGCTGCATCATCGATGAAGGGGAATCCACATGCTTCATTTCCAAAACCGTATGGAAGAAACTGGGTTCCCCCGAGCTCATACCACCAGCCATCACTTTGAGAGCTTATGATGGATGACCATCCTCTCCTAAAGGGCTCTTTCAAAATGTCCCCATTGAACTCAGGGGAAAAACTATCCTCATTGACATTGAATTTATCGACGCTCCACTCGATTACAACATTTTGTTTGGGCGTAGCTACATGTATGCGATGAAGGATGTGGCCTCTTCCATGTTTTTCACAATGATGTTCCCCCACGACGGGAAAATCGTCACCATTGACCAAGTGTCACATTACGAGCCCAACCCTTCCTCCAACATCGATAACATATTACCTCTCATTCACACCAATCCCAAGACCTACCCACTCATTTATGTGAGTCCTGAAATTTTCAAAGACCCATACTTGCTAGGGACATACCATGGAGCACCTCCACTCATACATCCCTCAGCCCAAGTATGTGTCATATCCTCCAATGGAATAGAAACCATAGATACCCATCCTCCCATAGAGGCTTCATTACTATATGACGTCCCACTAGTCACATAGCTCCTTCCACAAGACTCCCTTGAGAACCATCCAGCTTTGCCTATTCATGATTATACCCTTCCTTAGGGACACATTCAGGTTTGGTAGACAGTCCCCCAAGCCATTACCCAAATTCCCTTCTTTTACCCCCCACCGGGGTTACAATATTTCTAGGTAGTCGCAATGCTTACCCTTCACAATATGGTGCTGGCAATTCCCATATGGTATCTACATCCACCAACCATCCCTCCCTCCCTATACAGAAGGAATCTCGATGCAGATTCCAATACTTACTCCTACCACACCACCACTACCCCCATACACTAACACCATTACTACAACTGGGGGAAGATGAAAGAAGAAAGAGCCCACTTCGCCACTTCCACCCCGAGCTCAGCCTCCTTGCGCACTATGCGAGAAATACAAACACCCAACTAATAAATGCCCATCCCTCCCCGAGCTCTGCAATTTAATTCAACTACCTCGGGAAATGACACCACTAATCACTTCCTCTAGTTCACCCAATACTACTGCCACTACATCCCCTACTACAGGTAGCAAAGGTCTGCGAACCAAATTCGCATGTGCCATCTATTTCGAGTATGGCCATTACACCCATCATTGCCTGACATTACCCACATTCTGCTGGAGCTTCTAGAAAGAACCTCCTCCACCCACATCATCTCACACATAGGTCACTGACATCCACTATGTCACAACCTCTATCAATGAATGTATGCGATGTCCTTGCACTCTATGTGAATCACTTAATCAATTCACATATCAGTGTCCCACAATTATTGAATATAGGTGTTGTCAAATGGACCTTATTCAAATTCCTCCCATCCCCCCAATGCCAACGCTGCTCATAGTTCCCCCTACTCCCTCTCCAAATATTTTTTATATCTTCTCCCCCAAGCCTGAGGGACTTCCCACTCCTCCATGGTTCATAGATAGTCTGGAAGAGGATTTTCCCCCAAATATCCCCAATTCTCCCATTCATTTCCCCATAGAAATATTACACCCGACTTCCATTTTTAACCCACAATATCTTGATATTTGGTTTATGTCGAGCGAACCCATGCAACCCCCTTGTGTCATTTCCCCTACTTCTTCACCAACAGATAACCACACGGTAATAGTCACCAACGTTGTTCCCCCGGATCCACTATATTCTCGACAGTTCCACTGCGACAAAGACATCCTCGAGGAATTAACCACCCCAAATTTCCCATGGGATCCACTCCATCACTGAGCACTCTTTCTCTCACAATATGCCTTTGCACCTCTCAGCCAAACCTCCATATACGCAATCGAATCCAAAGATTTTACCCCATCAGGGCATATAGACTGGTTCAAAAGCCCTCTCCCTGCCCCCGAAACTTTTGAGGAAGGAAATATGGCCAACATATCCCCTATGATTGATCCATATGGATATCGGTGGCCACCCACCTTTTCCAATTGGCTCAAAACAGTTTTATGGCAATTTTGACAATTTACTATTTTTAGCAGTTTTCACTTCTGGGGACATTTTGAGGGCCTAAATGAAGGTTTTTTTGGGATCTTACCAACTCAATATTATCTTATGGAATGATTGAGGCCCAAAAATGAATCTTCTTGACAATACCTTTCCAACGAGCTATCATACACCTAAAACGAAGATCGTATACAAAAGTTACGACCCCGAGAAGTTAAAGTACTAACTTACCCAAACGGGGCCCACATGACTTTTGGCGCTTCATCTCCTAGGGTTAGGTTTTTGGATGTCTAGGGTTTTTGGATGTCTAGGATTTTTGGCATTCCTGTTTATTGTAAAAATTCCTTTAGAGCCTCATTTTAATCATCTTCTTGCGAATGAGAGTAGCCGTCACATCTCTTCTCAGAGATAAGCCACCACCATTCCAACAAGCTTGTTTCTGTTGCATTTTACATTTTCTTTTTATTTCATTATTGAATAGAAAACTAGTTTTATTGTATCTCTGTTATTTTGTGTTAAGAATCTGTATTCATTTTGTTCTGCTCATAAAATCCAGATCAATGGTATTAGAGTGGTTTTCTCCTTGTCATCTTAATGCATGTCCCCAATGAGGTCAGAGTACCACACTGCGACAAGAAAGAGACTAAGCAGTGCCAGATTTCAAAAATACCTTCCATACCTTGCGCACCAAGTTGTGTATCAAAGATTCAGAGTGACATATGGTGCTCAAGTATCGCAGTGCTCTGCATAGATACATCCAGACCGAAATGGAATTTCTAGACATCTCATCCTTGGGCGCAACCCACTGATATGCCGTCAAAATGAAGCAGAAGCTTAAACAAAAGACGCGACAATTTGGGCCTGGGAACCCCTCACAAAAAAATCCAAGAAAGGGTGGCCCCAACCCAAAGAACAAAGGACAAAGCAAATATGGATAGTATCAGGACAACCAGTCCAAGCCGCAAGCAAACAAGGACACTAGAAAGACAATGAAAGATACCGAGAAGTGGTGTGACTTCCCTAAGAGCCCTTGGCATAACACTGCTGATTGTCGCTCAAAGAAGTCACTGGTGGCTGAAGTGAAAGCTTCTGAATCAAATGCAGATTCTGACTCTGAGCTAGAACCAGAAAGGGGACGATGGATCATTGACACGGAACCCAATTCCACCATTTCTACCACCAATCTCCAGCCTGGTGAACTAGACAATCTAGAAGAAGGAGAGTGCCCATTCCATTCACAAATGTGGGTAAAAGGCACCTCACTGCACTTCATCATTGATAGCGGTAGCCAAAAGAACCTCATCTTTGCAGAGGTTGTCAAGCAGCTAGACCTATCCACAACGCCTCACCCACAACCCTACACCATTGGATGGCTCTGCCAAGGAAGCGATCTTCACATCAACCAACAATGTTGACTGTCATATGACATCAAGCCCTTCAAAGATGAGGTATTATGTGATGTTTCTCCTCTCGAGGTTTTTTATGTTCTTTTGGGCAAACCTTATTTATGGAAACATCATGTTGTATATGAGTCTAGGCCTCGTAGTGTTATTATTACCTTGAACAGGAAATTGTATACGATACCTGAGGCAATCCCACCTAGTGTTATTTCCTTAATATCTTCTAAGCAATGCAGGAAGGTCATCTCTCAGAAGAGGAAGTTTGTCTTATTCATGATTCACTCTCAGAATAAGCGAAAGATCATGACCACATCTAGGGCCTCTGCGACTGACCTCTCCACATAGCAGAAGCAAGTAGATAGGGTCGTGGAAGAATACTCAGATATCTTCTCCTCACCTACTGGGGTACCTCTGCACTAGTAGGTCAAGCACCCTATGGATCTAACCCCTGGTGGGCCGCTGCCCAATGGGCCAATCTATCATTTCTCTCTATTAGAGAATGAGAAGATCAAGTGACAAATCCAAGAACTGCTCCACAAAGGGCACATCCATCCCATCTCATCACCTTGCGGGAGCCCAGTCATGCTGGTACAAAAGAAATATGGAACCTGGAAACTCTGCATTGATTACCGAGCTTTGAATAAAATCACAGTTAGAAACCGGTACCCGATTCCCCAAATCAATGACCTCCTTGATCAACTCATGGGGGATAAATACTTCAGTAAGATTGATATGAAGTCTGGCTACCACCAGGTCCTGATAGAACAAACAGATGTATGGAAGACAACCTTCAAGTTAAAGGAAGGCCTTTTTGAATGGTTGGTCATGCCCTTTGGTTTGACAAATGCTCCGACCACTTTCATGAGGATGATGGATGATATTCTATGACCATTCACCAATAATTTTGTAGTGGTGTATATGGATGAAATTCTCATTTACATTAAGACTTGGGTCGAACACTTGTAGCATATTCATCAGGTTCTGCACACCCTGTGACATCACAAGCTATATGCCAACTTGGAAAAATGCTCCTTTTGCATGGACAGGGTCCATTACCTGGGCTACATCATTGATCAACATTGTGTACATGTGGATCCAGACAATATCCAAGTCATCCGTGACTGGCCATCCCCAACCACACTCATTGAGCTTCGAAGCTTCTTGGGCCTTGCTAATTTCTACCGCAGGTTTGTGTTGGGATTCTCCCATATTGCATGGGCCCTCAGCCAAATCACCATGGGTGTTGGTAAGGAAAAATTTGCGTGGGGCCAGTCCCAACAATAAGCATGAGATGATTTGAAGCATCGCTTTTTCTCATCTCCAGTACTTTCATTACCAGACCTGCAACATCCCTTTGAGATCGAAAAATATTCTTCAAACTATGTTGTGGGTACCGTTCTCACTCAACACAGCCACCTCGTGGCCTATCATAGTAAGACACTATCCGATGTTGTTTGTAAGTACCCTAATTATGACAAAGAAATGTACTCCATTGTGCAAGCCTGCCACCAATGGAGACATTACATTCTTGGGAAGGAGACAATCATCCACACTGATCATAAGCCACTGCAGTTTATGCAGACACAAGGGAAATTGCAGAATGACCACCATCAAAAGTGGTCCACATACTTGCAGCAATTCCACCTCAACATCAAGTATAAAACATGAAGCACCAATCGCGTCGCTGATTGCCTCAACATACCACCAATTGTGGAACTCACCATGGTGCTAGACTCTTATGACTATGATACCTCTGGATGCCCCCAGTCTATGAGACAGACCCAGACTTTGCTACCACATACCAAATGTTGGGTGCAAACATAGTTGTCGATAATTTCTATCTTCAGGTTGGGTTGCTGTGTCGTCTGGTCCATATCTGTGTTCCATCAAGTGAGTGAGTGAATCTGATCTAGGAAGACCACTATAGTTGGGTGGAAGGACGCTTCGACTTCAAAAATATAGTGGCGATGCTACATAAACATTTCTACTGACCGAAACTCTGATAGGAGGTTAGCAAGTATATCAGGTCTTGCATTGCCTGTGCTATTGCGAAGACAATCACTAAGAAATAGGGCCTATACACCCCTCTTGCTACTCCTAACAGGCCATGGGAATCCATCTCATTGGACTACATGTCGGGCCTCCTGTTCACCAAGCGGGGAAATGACTATGTTTTTATGGTTGTTGACCGCTTTTCTAAGATGGCGATTCTGGTTGCCTGGAAGAAGAACATAAGAATAGAGGCCAGTGCCAAGATCTTCTTTGAATGGGTCTGGGTACATTTTGGACTCCCACAAACCATTGTCTCAGATAGGGACAGTCGATTTCTCAACACATTCTGGTCGAGCCTCTAGTCACTGTTGGACACTAAGCTAACCAAATCCACATCCTTCCACCCCCAGGCAGATGGGCAAACTGAGGTCTTAAATCAAATGGTTTTGCATATCCTTCGCATGTATAATTCAAAGCACCCTCGCACATGGGATGAGATATTTCCGTATGTCCAACATAGATACAACCGAGCCCTGCATAGCTCAACTGACCACAACCCCTTTTAGGTGGGGTTGGGATTCCAACCATTGGGTCCCATAGATGTTTCACTTCCCCATGCAGTCACCTCAACTGAATCATCTCTTGTTCCAACTAAATTTGACAAAGCCACCCAGTTCATTGAGCGGATCGAGCACATCTGCCAATAGGTCCAGGATATCCTATAGAAGTCCAATGAAAAGTACAAGCAACACCATGATCAACATCGGGTGCCACATAAGTTTCAGGTGGGAGACAAAGTTTGGTTGCACTTGCAGAAAGAATGTCTTACATGACCCCATAAAAATATTTTCCCACTCCATTATGGGCCATACACCATCACCAAGGTTGTGGGGGATAATGCTTTTGGGATCAACATTCGTCCTTTCCTTGGCATGTACCCAGTGTTCAACGTGGATCTCCTTTGCCCTTATTTCCCACCATTATTGGACACCTCAGATGTAGTGGAACAACTAACATCAAAAGAGGTCAACCCCGACTGCATCCAACATGCATCCAATGATCATATTTTGGACACACAAATCAAGGGAAATCGAGAGCAAAGGATCCATCTTTATCGAGTCGTCAAAGCAGGGTAGCTCCTGCACCAAGGCAAGTGGCTCATCCGGGGCCAAATTCAGCAGAAATTTCCTAATCTGATGGGGGAACTCAATGAAATGGAGACCATTTCTTCCTAAGGAGGGAGGATTGATCCAAATGTATATTAGTGGCCACCCACCTTTTCCAACTGGCTCAAAACATTTTTCTGGCAATTTTGGCAATTTACTATTTTTAGCAGTTTTCACTTCCAGGGCCATTTTGAGGGCCTAAATGAAGGTTTTTTGGGATCGTCCCAACTCAATGATATCCAAAGGTATGATTGAGGCCCAAAAATTAATCTCCTCAATGAAACTTTCCAACGGGTTATCATACTCCTAAAACGAAGATCGTATGCAAAAGTTACAACCCCGGGAAGTTAATGTACTAACTTACCCAAACGGGGCCCACATGACTTTTGGTGCTTCATCTCCTAGGGTTAGGTTTTTGGATGTCTAGGGTTTTTGGCATTCCTGTTTATTGTAAAAATACCTTTAGAGCCTCATTGTAATCATGTTCTTGCGAATGAGAGCAACAGTCACATCTCTTCTCAAAGATAAGCCACCACCATTCCAGCAAGCTTGTTTCCACTACATTTTACAGTTTCAACTTATTTCATTATTGAATAGAAAACCAATTTTATTGTATCTCTATTATTTTTTGTTAAGAATCTGTATTCATTTCCTTCTGCTCATAAAATCTAGATCAACGGTCAGAATTGATATTTCCATCAAACCTGACATCACAGAGGAAATCACCATCAGCGTCGCATGCTCTCCTGAAGAACTCATCACTTACAAAGATCTCTTCCAGAATACCGGGACATTTTTTCCTGGTCATACACAAAGATGCCCAGACTTGATCCATCTATTATCAAACATCGTAGAGACACATGGCCTGATATTACCCCTGTATGACAAAAACAATGTCCTTTACACCCATCCAAAGTGGCAACTATCAAAGATGAAATTGACAAATTATGTGCTACAGGCTTCATATACCCCATCGCATATACATCATGGGTCTCCAACCCTGTCCCAATTAACAAAAAACAGGGAACTATCTGTGTCTGTACGGATTTTCGCGATCTCAATCATGCTTGTCCCAAAGATAATTTTCCAACACCCTTCATTGACCAAATTATTGATGATTGTTCTGGCCATGAGGCTTTGTCCTTCATGGAAGGATTCTCTAGCTACAACCAAATTCAGAGACACCCAACCAATCAATACAAACACATTCACTACCCTGTGGGGTACCTTTTCATATTGTGTCATGCCTTTTGGCCTTAAGAATGATGGAGCCACTTTTCAACATGCCATGACATACATTTTTCATGATCTGGCTCAAATAATTCTCTCCTACTTGGATGATCTCACCACTCGATCCAAGAAACACACTCAACACCTGGATGACTTATGCATTATATTTCACAGGTGTTGTCAGTACAATATCCACTTGATTCCCCTCAAGTGCGTATTCTACGTCACTACTGGACGCCTCCTTGGGTTCATCATCTCCCAACATGGCATCACAGTTGACCCCCTCAAGGTCCAAGCCATCACGAAAATTCCCCCACCGCGGAATCTACGCCAATTACAGAGCCTACAATGCAAAGATAAATTTTTACGCCGCTTTGTCCCTAATTATGCCACTCATGCACATGGTTTCCTTCACCTCTTATGCCAAGATATCCCATTTAAATGGGATGAACATGCCCAAAACACTTTTGATGATCTCAAGGTGGCCCTCTCTAATGCCCCATTGATTAGTCCACCTGACTATAACCATGACTATATCCTCTACTTATCAGCCTCATCCATCTCCGCATCAAGAGTCCTCATCCAATTACGGGATGACTACTGGGAACAATTCATTTATTATGTTAGTAAAAACCTTTTGGGGCCACCCTTGAAATACAATGACAAAGAGAAACTTTCCCTTGTAGTTTTCTTCGCAGTCCAAAAACTGTGCCATTACATCCAGCTTCGAACTACCAAAGTCGTAGTAGAGTCCAACCCAATGCACTACTTTCTCAATCGTCTACAAATTAATGGAAAATTTGCTCAATGGATCATCATCCTTCAGGAGTACGACCTCGAATTCTCAACACCCAAGAGAAAGAAATCCCTTGTTCTTGCCAAACTCATTACGAGATTTCCTTCTGATACTACCAACTCTCTCATCAATACCAACTTTCCCGACAAACATCTCTTCTTTATCCCCTCGGATGATCCTTTGTACGATGATCTAGTCATATACCTTTGAACATAGAAGTTCAGAAACCACCTCTCTAGGTATGATCATCGACGTATTCGACACTAGCCCCCCCGATACCTCCTTATCGGTGATATATTATATCGATGAGGGGTCGATACCATACTTCATTGATGTTTGACCATTGATGAAGCCGATAGATTCTTGAATGACTGCCACATAGACACATGCGGTGGCCAACTCTTAGGGATGTCTACTACCTAGAAAATCATTCGAGCAAGATATTTTTGGCCCACATTGTTTCACGACTTCATCCACGTCATGAAGCGATGTGACAAATGTCAGCTATATGCCAACAAAGCGAGAGCACCACCTGCTCTTCTCCACCCAGTCATTACTGCAGGACCCTTTTGCAAATGGGGCATCAACTTCATGACTTGCAACCCCCCATCTAGTAATGGCCATAAATACATTGTCATGGCATTTGATTATTTCACCAAATGGGCTAAAGCCATGGCCACCTTCAACAACACCACTGACACTGCCACACATTTTTTCTTCAACCATGTCATCTCCCGCTTTGGAATTCCCCTACAACTAGTCTCTAATCATGGGAAACACTTTGAGAACGAGATTTTTCATCAAAATCTCCTCCAAGTTAGGCTTCTCCCACGAGTTCACCTCCCCATACTACCCTCATTCCAATGGATAGGTAGAGTTGGTCAACAAGTTCCTCAAAACCATGTTGCAACGCTAGGTGAATAAACATAAGACCAATTGGCACCTCATGTTATTTTCCACACTGTGGGATTATCACACGATAGTTAAAACTGCCACTGGTTTCACACCATTTCATCTCATCCATGGGGTTGAGGCCACTCTCCCCATTGAATGAGAAATCCCCACATTACGCACCGCCATTAAGCTATTACTTGACACTGCTCTGATGGAGTAGCGTTTTCTAAACTTATAGTCACTGGATGAAGATTGTCGATCTTCATTACAGAACAATGAAGCAACCAAAAAATGGTCGAAGGCCACGTTCTATTGCCATGTCAACCTTCGATCTTTCAACGAAGGCGACCTCGTCCTTACTTTACAATATCACCCATGATACCTTCGACCATGGAAAGTTCGATTCATTATGGCATGGACCTTACATCATCCAACATTGCCTCACTAAAGGTGCATACATCCTGGCCTCCCCTGAAGGCCATCCCCTCAAGGAACCCGTCAACAGTTTGTACTTACAGAAATTTTATGCCTGAGCATAACCATGCTACACTAGGATTTTTATTTTTATAGAGTTTTTAGTCTTATTTTCCCTCCATATCATGCGTCTAATCCATCATTGGTGTTATTGACATATGCCTCCTCCATCAGCCTTCCACATCGGTTACACCAACAAAGTTAGCTGTTGGACATAGAATCTCGCTTCAACCACTTGGGCCCTCTATACCCCCTCACATGAACTACTCCACTCAAGCGGAATATGCCTGGGCTCAACTACCAACAACCAACTAGAATACACAGTTTTCATTTTCCTCCTTGCTGAGGCCAGTAGCCACCGTATTTTTCACCTTAGCATATTACTAGATTCCCATCTTGTCATCCTCCAACTCAATAATGTGTACCGTGTACGCGATCCATGCCTTTTCCGCAAATACCCGCAAGTTATAATTTTTTCTTGACATTTTGATTCAATCACATTTACACATATTCCAAGACAATTTGATCAAATAGAAAATAATATGGCTAACCTAGTGTTAGATTGGCATTTATCACATTAAGGCCCCATCACACATACATACAAACTCTGTCACAACATGTAGATTAGACATCATAAAAAAAAAAAAAAAAACCATCAACACATGTGAACATCACAAAGATCCAAAAATGTATATCCATATATATATATATATCGGTCAAATGTGCCATCGATGTTTACAAAAAATAGTACATCCAGTACAACATCTGTAGGTAAGTGACCATCTCACTTCTCTAG
The DNA here is from genome assembly GCA_009831015.1 of Picea engelmannii. Classification (NCBI taxonomy): domain Eukaryota; kingdom Viridiplantae; phylum Streptophyta; class Pinopsida; order Pinales; family Pinaceae; genus Picea; species Picea engelmannii. The sequence goes on along the minus strand of ML811679.1, from coordinate 58,878 downwards.
GTACAAAACCGGTGTCGCAACACCATATACAGAATAGGATCACAAGCCTATACAAAATTAATCATACAGGGGAACTCATGGAACCTCTAAAGCTCCACCCCCTGGTCCCCTCTTGGGGGGAGGTGCCCTACCAGCTAGGGGTCCCTTAGATCCTGGGGGAAGTCATCCCATCATCGCCGCACCTACTACAGCTTCCCTACAGACCACTGTCTACTACTCCACCGACAGACCCACACACTGCTCCAGGATTCCCTCATCTTGAATACATGATCACATGCCCTTAGGAACTCCCTATAATACCACCTCTAAGCGATGACGGATATCCTCAAACTCTCCCCCTACCCCTGCCAGAGGAGCATGAGAAGGACCTGCACTTGGGTCATCATAATGGCGTCTCCTGGCTGCTCTCTCATCATCAACGGGCCTCAAGCCATCATCCTCCCATCATCATCTCTCCTCTTCCCGCAACTCTCCCCATAGTGGTTTCACAGGCCTCTGACGAGTTGGCACTCTAACCAACTCAACCTCGCACCCGCAAGGTCCCACATCGACACACACAACAAACAAGTGATAGAATCAACATCCATTTATACATAATGAACATGCTATACTATCTAAATGTCAAAACCATCAAATCTAACATTATACCTCTGTGGTCGAACACCTCTACGGAGGGTAGCACCATATCTGGATCATCCTAGAAGTCCACCCCAAAATATGGATATTGCAGTATGATCTATGGCATCTGACGCCACACCTGTGCAACCTCAGTCGTGAAATAATGTCCACCCTCCCCACCACCATGGAAAACTAGAATCGTCTCCCACCACCTCAGTCGTGACTCTCTCATACCGAGGGAATCTAATAACAGTCTCGGGTGCAACATAGGCACCCTCTCCAAGAACCATGCTACCAAGATGGAATCAGAGGAAAAATCCCCCAAGTCCATAGCTCGACACCTATCCAACTGCCCCACCATCTTGGAGTGCATCATCAAGCCCCAAGAAAAATGCTCACCCCCCAGTTCCCTCTGCATAATCCTCAGCTGACCCCCACTGATCTGCTGAGTCACGAGAGATCCATACACTCTCAAAATCATCGATACAACACATCGATTCACCAAGGAATCCATCACCCCAATCCTCACCATAGAGCCAGACATGTAGTCCTCTCTTGAACAATAAGTCTGGGCTAGGACAACCAACTTCCCATCCCCAGGTACTACAGGCTCGACAGGTACCAGGGTCCCCTAAAAAGGGAGCCCAGTCAGAAAGTATACATCCTCTATAGTAGAGAATTCCATGTGCTCACCTCGCACGATGAAACACTGTAAATCCAGACTCCACATGGAAATCAAGAACTACAAAAGTTACTCTTGTTCCCTCACCAACGAGCACTCAAAAAAATTTAGCATCCCACAGGCTGCCAAAGCACCACGAAAATCCGGCTCCTCATCTCTCACAACCTCTCTCAGGTGGGCCCAATCCCTCTCCCTCCAGTGGATCGACATTGTCAACTAGTCACCTGCATTCACAAATACAAGAATTGATCAGCCATCACAACTCATAAACACACCAAATTTCCAAAAAAGATGAGTTTTACGCCCTTTATCTTTGCCTCAAAGGCACAACTTTTTTCCCCACAAGCGCACATATGCATGCCTATTCACCCCACAGTCATGCCCTCATGCATGAATGTCAGCAATACATAGGCATACCCATGCGCTCCTGTCACATCAACAGACGGGCATCCGAGCGTTCTTGTTTGCTCCACAGTTGCACACACATGCGCAACTGTCAGGAGAACAACCACGCATGGATGCGCTACTGTGCCCTCCATAGGCACGCATTCCATGCATGCCTATTTTCCCTATTTGGGCGCTCCTATGTGCGACTCTCCAAATTACAGTCGCGCACTTGTGCGCGTGAAACCCTCGATTGCCCATGCACTGAGGGTCCCACCCTCACAAAACCTCCTTGTACGGCCATCTGTTCAAGACCTACCCCAAAAAGAACCCCTACCTACTGTGCAGGAGGAGATGACCACTAACCGTAAACTTGTTGACCCTGAATCGGCTGGCTCGATCTACCAGAATATCCAAATCTCTCATCCAGTCACTTTGGCAGCAGGTACAAATGAGGTGGAAATGTGGGCCCTATAGCTATATATAGTCCCTTTTTCCAAACTTCCATACTCCATTCCGGGAGCTCCAGATGTCCGTTCTCTGATCTGTCTTCAGCCACAAGACCAAGATCTTGCCACCTACACAGTCACAGTCTCTAGTCCACCATCCATCCTTGACCCCCAGGGAGCATTTTTCTCACATCACACCCAGGTACGCATGATTATGCTCAAAATTATCAAATAACCATTATATGTTCTTTGTCTTTAGATATTGTTCACGTCAGGTATTTGGTTGTCATGTGTGTAGGTACTTGGTCACCAAAAATCAACACTTCCCTTTCAGGTATAACATCGCTACTGGCATGTAATCATTCCCTCTGAATATCAATTGCATCTCCCAGTCACACCCTCCGATATTTTCCCCTAAGGTCACCCCATCCGGCTCTGCGGTACTCACACCTCCATTTCACTTCAATACTGTCACCTGATAGCACTCTCCCCCACATGAGTTTCCCCATTCATAGTCCCCCTTACACTTTGAAACTCATGCTGATTTCCCCCCTAGGGTTGGGAGTCATTATAGTCTTTTCATTCTTGAGAATTAACCGCATACTCCTTCTCCTCATTTTTCTAACTTCCCCTTAATGGACTCTTGCATAATCTCATCCCGATTTTCCTTTTTGACTGCACCTCCGCAGTATCATTAGCCTTCCATCTCATCCACCATCATTTTTCCCATTTGCAGATTGTCCTCCATTAATTTCACCTAATACATAAACCCACCTATGGGGCCCCCACGCTCCACCTTCTTGACACTCAAATTGTGCCCTCACAGGACAAGCCATATTGCACTGGGGCACCCGTTTCTGTATTTGTACACTTCTCCCAACCGATTCTTTATTTATTTTGGTAACTGTACAAAGCCTTTGTTTTCAGCCATTATGTAGTTTTTTGTCGTCACCTTTGGCAACATTCCTTTTTCTAGCAAAAGAAACCCTTGTCGCCCGTGGTTGGGGAATACATTATCTTCTACTCCTGTTGACATTGTCCATAATCCCCGAGTATCCCATCATCCATTTACCCCTAATCTCTGAGTTTTTCTACTTTGTCACACCTCTGGCACAATTTAACCCCAATCTAGTCATCCCCCTGACACTAGATTCAGTTTCATGGTTGTTTCCACTTATCCTTCGCAAATCCCCCAACCAAGGGAAATATTGAGTCTCCCCATCTCTCGACTCTGTCCATGTTCCTCCCTAGTTCCTGATTTTACCCAGTGGATTTCATGAAGCCCTTTGCTTCTTGGAGTCACGTTTCCCTTTCTGTCGACATCAACACAGTTCCCAAAAGGGCGATAGTATCTTGGATCTCATTACCTTTTATAATGAGGAGTCTTAGACGACATAGAGAAAACCATCATTTCTCTCTGCTGTCGTTGACCCCCACGAAATTCGACTTCAACACTTTATCATGTGGCGGTGGGTCTTACTTTGTGACCATTGCAACTGTTTTTACATATGCCAAATAACTCTGAAATTTGATAGACTATCAATGTCTGCATATCATCGACACTTCTCACAGGTGTCCTTACCTTTTTTATAGTTTGTTCACCATCATAATTGCCCTCTGTCATTATCAAACTACACCAGAGGGTGCTACAGTGATCTATATCAACACATAGCGTCAATTACTGTATTACACATTTTTGAGTTACATAACATGAGCATGGGGCATGCTTGCCTCATTTGTACATAGTTTTATTTTTCACCCCTTGCGAAAGGTTTGGGTCTTACAGGTTCCCCTCTCCCTCCAATGGGTCGTTCTTGATACTCCCCTCAATACTCTTTCTTACACAGGTACTCTCAGTAGAAGAAACACTGATGTATTTTGGCTATACCTATGCTCCTAACCTCACACATCAGGGGGCATCTGTTATCATTGGAATTTCGTCCGCAAATGGTTACAAGAATCCAACATCTTCAAAACACCCATTATTTCATCCATGGCCCAAAAAATACATTTCCAAAGGGCACAAAACTATACAACCAGTTAAAAAATAAGCATGCGCGAAAGACACAAAGGCAACACGTGCACGTGCGATAGTCAAATAATGCCATAAAAGTGCATATGTGTCCGATGCGCAATTGTGGATGCAAAAAGCCGCATACACCTCAGAACGATGAATTTATGATTTTGGTCGGGCTTCCACCCACTTCTGGTTCATCTCCCAAGTCGATTTGACACCCAAATCCGAGATGAATCCGAGTGGGGGACTGGTCAAAGACCTAAGGGTGCCCTAAAGAGCCCCTTTTTCACACTAAGGACTGGTTTAATAATGCCTCAAAGATTTTCTATAAAAGGAGGCCATGGGTGCACTACATTTTCAAGGAATTCATTTGTATTTTTCTGTTGCTTATATTCTCTTGGAGAATCCTCTTTCCTCATCAAGAGCATACAAGCACCATTTCATTTAGCCATTCATATCACCTCTTGAGTGAATGTGCTTTGGATTTTCTTCACAATTTCCTTCTAGTTTTTTCCTTGTAAAAAGAGCTCAATCATTGGGGGTTCAAGAGCCCTCCCTTGGAGGAAGAGGGGACCCATAGTCTCCTTTTCTCTTTGGTGTTTTCCCACTAATATAACTTATCCATTGGTGGCATGCATGTTGTTTAATTTTTTTTCTATTTCCCTTATGCACTCTAGTTTAGCTTCTTTTAATGTTATTAGTTTAGTTCTTTGCTTATTTCCTATGCTTGATGTTTCTAAATCTTGCATTCACTGCTGTCTTGTCTAGCTAACCCAACTGGACTTGTAAGCATCCTTATTTTGCTCATGTAGGTGATAAAAGGGATGCAAAAATTACCTCTATACCTACCGTCGGTTCCCTTGTTCAGTATTTTGGCAAAGTTGGACACTTCTTCATCATCTTCCAAGACGTCACTGCTGCTGCTATGTTCTTCTTTTTGCCTTCCCTTTTGTTTTGACTTTTTGGATGCTTTGAAGGATTCTTCTTTTATATTTGGATTTTCTTATTCAGTTCTCATTTCATATGCTGTGAATATTTCATGTAATTCGTCCATGCTTATTGAGTTTAGATCCAATATTTCTTCTAGTGCTGATATCTTAGAGTCAAATCTCATAGGAAGAGATCTTAGTACTTTTTGAACAATTATAGATTCTTTGATTTCTTCTCCCAATCCTATGATTGCATTTACTGTTTCATTAACTCGTAAAAAGTAAGTTGCAATATTCTCATCTTCCTTCATCTTAAGTTGTTTGAACTGACCTCTGTAAGTTTGAATCTTTGATTCTTTGACTTTTGAATCTCCTTCATAAATATTTTGAAGTTTGTCCCAAATTTCTTTAGCAGATTTACAATGTGCAACTTTGGTGAATACCATTTCACTAAGACCATTTAGAAGTACATTTTTGGCTTTGGAATTATTCTGAACGAGTTTCACTGCTTTGTCATTTGTTGGCGGAACTGCTGGTGCTATGTATCCATCTGCAATTTATTGCCAAATTTCAAATCCCTATGCTTGTATATATGTTTTCATTCTTATGCTCCAAAATGCATACTTCTGTCCATTGAACTGTGGTATTCCATTTCTATATAAGTTTTTCTCTCCATGATCTACCTTTTAGTGGTTAAACTGATTTTTGAAGGAACCTGCTCTGATACTGATTTTTGGATTACTGAGAGGGGGAGTGAATCAATAATAGAGAAATTTAATCCTTTTAAACCATATAATCCAAGTGTTATATCAATGTAGCATTATCATCCAATAATTGCAGAGTAAATAAGCACTGAACAAATGAACAATCATACACATACACAATACACCATTGTTTTACGTGGAAACCCAAAGTGGGAGAAAACCACATAATGATTTTTCTTATATGTCTTAAAGAATTACATTCATTGGAAGCACCAAATTCCTTTTTTTTCTAGCTGCAACTGGAAGGAGGCTCCAACCCCCTTGTTTCTCAGGCTACAACCTGAAGGAATCTTCAACTCCCCTATTATTTGGATACAACCATAAGGAGTCTACAACCCCGTATGTTCTTCGGCTACAACCAAAAGGTCGCTACAACCACCTGTCCTTGCCTCGTCCAACCGCCCTGAAGTAGAAGTAGAATGATGGAACCACTGTCACACTATCACTGTGAGATATACCACTTTAAACCTGTACCAATAAACGTGAACCATGCATCAACCATGCATCAACCTGTACCTCAACCTATAATCAACCTGTACCATAAATAAGTGCATCAACCATGCACCGACCTGTACCAAACAACCTATAATCAACATGTACCATAAAAAAGTGCATCCAACAATGTACCAAGTATGTACCAACTACAATCATGTGTCAACTACTCATAAACTATGACTCATCAATATGTACCAACATCATCAACTATACACCTCATGTATGTGCCAATTCATCAACTACTTGTCTCAACCATGTACCCAACATGTACCTTAACCAAAATCCCTCATCAATTTCATCATCCAAATATGATTTGTAAATCTGTAATAGACCTAGTGTATATGATCACATACCTACAAACCTTCCTTAACTTTCACAACAAGAGACTAGCATTTTCATCAAACTTTTCTTTAGTCTCACATGACTAGTTTGGGATTAGTCAACAACCCTAACTTGAAATAATCATAACTATGTACATGTAATGAATAAAGACCTGAAAATAGTACACAATGTTCTTTAGTTTTTTTTATGCAATTCCTTCAGGTTTCACTACTTGGAACCTCTTAGAAAATGAGTTATAGAAAAAATGGCATACCTTGCTGAATTTTGGCTTATTTTATAGAGCAACTTTGTAGAACGTGTGCTGCATGGAATATATGTTGAATGGATCTAAAAATTTTACACAAAATACCAAAGACTGTACTATAACAAAAACATTTTAGCTTACTGAATTTGGATCTTTTATGAAGAAGTTATGACGTTTTTACCCGAAACACCTGTTTTAGACTAGTTTCAGGACTAGCCACAAACCCTATTTTCCATGGAGTGTAACTCCAAAAATAAAATGACCCACAAGATGAATTTGTTACCATAGATACTTGGATATGTTTCCTCAATGGCCTATAAATTTCATGGTCTGAATCATTCTAGAAAAAAAGTTATTGCGAAAATGGTGAGATGACCTGTAAATAACATACCTTAGAAAATATCATCAAAATAATTTATCCTCCCTTGAATTCTGACGTTCTTTTCTTCACCTTCCCTCTAAAATTAGGCTTAGATATCCTTTGGTTACCTCATTCACCTATATATATTCAATATTCTCAAGTGTGATCTAAAATGAGAGAGCCTTGCGTCTTATTAAAACTCTCCAAGCAACTTCCTTAAAAGCATTTTCTAGGTCACTTAACCCACTTCTAGGTCACTTAACCTATTTCTAGGTCACTCAACCCATTTCTAGGTCACTCAACTTATTTATAGGTCACTTAACTCATTTCTAGGTCACTTAACCTATTTTCCTCATTTTTAGGGTTAACCACTTTCCATAATTAGAAAGTTCTCCATTTCTTTATCATGTAAATATTCCTCCTTGACTTTGTCACCTCACTTTATAATCTTATTTGATTTTGTCACTTCACTATATTAATTAAATAATCCTCCTTGACTTTGTCACTTTTCTTTACCATTTAAATAATAATTTCTTCTTTGCAAGCTCTTTGACTTCTTTGACCTTTTGGGGCTTCAAGCCTACATATGAGAGTCTTCCAACTTCGTAAGGCCATAAATCTCAAACTGTGAGGAGTTATGTGATGTTCCACATACCACCAGAAATGACATGACATGTAATATCCATATAGAATAGTATTACCTGAAAATATATCAAAACTCATACCATTATACATGAAATAACCTTGGGTCCATTACCCAAACCTTTGTGCTACCAGAATTTATTCAAGGGTTGACATCAATGACAACCAACCTTAATAAATGGTAGGAAGGTTTTATTCACATCCATTTTATCTATCCCAATATCAAATGTTGTATCCAAAGACATTAGTACTCTAATGGAAGTTAATTTTTCAATAGGAGAGAAAATCTCATCAAAGTCAACACAAAAATGACATCTCCTATTGTGTCCTATTTTGCATCTCCATTTCACAAAAACAAATAAAAAATTAAAAAAGTGGAGGCACAGTTTGAAAAGAAATTCACCATGTCATTTTGTAGATTATGATTCAACAATAAATACTTGCTTTCATCTAATAACTCAAGTAAATTTTATCCAAAATATTTGGATAAAACCTATACTATAAAGACAACAAATAGAATTTTTTATAAAACTATTAATGAAAATGTTGTCTTACCAAAACTCAAGAAGCTCAACCACTTACTCTGATAAGTGGAAGTCTGTTTTAGTTTCCATGGTTTCATCAGTAAAAAAAATCTATTTTGATGCCAAAACATGTCCTACTTTGGTGGGAAGCATATTCTTGGAGACTATGCAAAGGCAAGGAACCATTGGTCAAATACTGGGTATAAATCAAGAAAGTATTGAAGAAGTAACTATATTCCTTAGGACATGAACATGAACAAGAGATTCAATTAAAATACTTATGACAAATCCAAGGACAACATGTGAAGGAATGCAGTTTTTCTTTCATATGACAAGATATTTACAAGGGGATATTAAAAGATGCACTTGATGTTCTTGTGATGTTCTAGTGACCCTTATTTGGAGTGCACTTCATCAATGAGGCCAAAACAAAATTCCATCTTTGCTTACTTGAGAGTGCATTTCCATATTTCATGCCCAATCTTGAGATGTAAATTTTATATCTCATGTCAAAAAACTTAAGATGGCATGTTTCTTATACTCTTCATCCATTCTTTTGAAATGATTATTTTCAACCTTATGTCTTCAGTTAAAGGATGATGTCAATCAACCCTTTTGTACTTGAAAATATGAATTGTACTTTGCATAGGGATAGTTTTGGGGATCAAAGTTAAAATAAGTGAGGTGATTTTGCATAAAGGTGGAAAAAAACATTTTGTGTGAATCATCACAACCAGGTTTTCCTCTAACTATGACTATGACTGAACAAAATGTTGACTCTTTTGTAGCATCGAGAGGCATTCCCACTTGTGGAGTGTGGTGAGAATACCTTCCTCTCTAAGAGGGAGTGTTTGTTTTTGTAGCTTCCTGAAGGTATTCTCAATGGAACCTAGGTTTTGGGCATGCGGGAATCATCATGGGCACCACATCACACTTTTGGTTTGATGAAAAGCCCCTTGGATTTGAGTGGGGGATTCATGGGTTTGGTGAAAGGATTTGTGGGATTGTGTTGGGGCTTCATACCCACAAGGAAACTCTAATTTGATGTTGAATTGTGGAGGGGCTTCCATGTTTACTCCTAGGAATTATATATAAAGGAGAGAGGTCATTGTGAAATTACATATCATGTTGATTGTGTGGAGACGTGATGGAGATAACATAAGTGAGTTTGCACTTGTGCTAGGAGGCTTGGTGATTTCAGCAAAGGAAATTTTTTCTAGGGTGGAAAATATGGCCTAAGGTTGAGGACTCTCTATTTTCTATTATTGGAAGGAAAAGGCACACCTCGCATGTGGAATAGAGAGATGACCTCAGAAAAAAGATATTGTATAAAGTGGAGCGATTCATACGAAGTGTCCATACATTTTTTTGTATGTACGCCGGTTGTAGTGGGAAAAATTGTGTATGTACACGAGTTTTTGAAGGAACCGTCATGTACATCTGTACAAGAACTTCTAGGTAGGGGAAATTTTGTACAAGCTAACGTCATGTGACCTCAACAGGTCATACAGGTGGTCTGTAGTAGATTTTTGGGCAAAGGATATTTTCATAATATTGTTGAGGTTTGGTTTTCTTGTTTGTATATCAAGGACAAGGTTGTCCTTGGATTTTTTAATTTTGAGAGGACTAGTTTTTTCCTCAGTTTTGGTAACTTTGAGAGGACCGGTTTTGGTACTCAGATTTGGAGAATTGAGTAAAGTTACAAACTATAAATACTATGTATCTTGTGTATTGATGATTCATATCTAGGATTATTGTATGTTCCATTGAGCTAAAAGAAGTTAGGCATCTCAATGTTTTTATGTTTATAGTTCAAGTGAGTTAATTGTTTATAACTGTGGAAACACTAGACCTGACCTGATGTGCAGTAAAATATAACATGGTATTAGACCTTCAGATCTAAATAAAAGGGGATCATCTCTGTGACACATTTTTGGATACAAATATGGAGGAGTGTTGTTCTTGTTCTTGTTCTTGTTTCGAGGAGGTCACAGGTGATAACTCTTAGGGAGATAAGGAGTTATCTCTGAGAGGGAGCTATAAAAACAGTTGTAGGTGGAAACAAGTTATATGGTATCTAGTTTGAGACATGTAGCAGGCCATGTAGACAAGGAATTGTGGGATATTACATCTCGGTGGTGTGGCAGGTTGGGAGTTTTGGTGGATTGGCAGAGAGACTGGATCAAAATAGTTTGTTCTGTGGAATATTTCCAACCCTGTAGGTGGACTTTCGGTGGCTTGTCATGGTGAGCTATGATGGGTGCATCTCATGTGATTTGGAATAGATAAGATGGCTTCAATAGTTTGGTAGGTTGATGAGATAGAGTCTTCATCAAGCTGGAGAGTTTCACATTATTGAGGTATGACAATGTATGAGGTATTTGATCTAGGAGGATTAGGAAATTATAGAGATGGGTTGTGGAGGTATGGAGTGGACTATAATGAGTGTCTATTTGTGGCCTTGGACTATTCATAAGAGGACACATGATCATTGGTAGCATGTGCATACACAAAGAGTTTTTTGGTGACTCAGATGATGAAATTGGGGATAATTTCATCAGATTGTGGTGACTTGGGTAGGAAGGGGGATTTCATTGGATAATTGCATGGTTATTATACAATGAAATCCACCAACACATGACGAGGGCACATGATTTGCTGATGAGTTTCATAGTTTATGACTCAGGTATGTATGGGGAGCTTGGTAGGAGGACCATGCATGCAGTATAGGGATCTGAAGTAGTGGTATTCTAGATGGAGTCATGGGGTGTGTTGTGAATGGAGAATGTGCTATGGGTGCCAAGATCTTGTTCTTAGAGTTAGGGATTGAGGACTAGAACTATGTAATGTTGTTCTGGGATGGAAAAGTGTTATTGGATGTTGAGTTGGTATTCCCACATTTTGGGAACCTTTTGTGCAGGGGATATGTGCACGAAAGATGATTCAAAGGTTTGAGATGATATGGAATGATTATATTCAGGAGGAGACTCAGTTGGTGTCCATGTAGGATACATATGGTTTAAGTGTTGTGACTATGGTCATTTTGCTTCATAGTGTCCACACCGGAGGGGAAGGGGAAGAAGGTAACAAGAATCAATAATAGAGGTTGATGAGGTAGCAGACGAGGTCCATATGGAAACCTTGTTCGTCTCTTCCATTTCAGGGATAGTTTCCAACAGGTGGAGTTGGTTGGTGGATAGTGGAGCATCTTTCCATATGACAGGTGATAGATATTTGTTTGAAACTTTCACAAAGACTGGTTCATACTTGTGTGTGGAGCTTGGCATGGGAGTCAAGCATGCAGTATGAGGATCTGGTACAATATCATTCTGATTAGAGTCAGGAGAGGTGTTGACCTAGTCTCATAGATTGAAAGAAAAGGGAACCAAATATTATTTTGAGATAGATAGGTGTTTTTTATACCTATAGGATCTAGCTTTATATCAATAATGGTTCTTGGATTTAGAGAGGGCCATCTTATGTGTGTTGTGACCAACATGAGAAAAGAGATAGATGAGGGGGAGAAGATAGCTCCACTAGTGGTGAGGCAAGTGGCCCCACCAACAACATAGCTACCGAGGGAGAAAGTAGCTCCATGAGTGGTGAGGCAAGTGGCCCCACCAGTAGTACTGGATCAGAGGGAGTCAACCCTCAAGATCTAGTAGGGAGGAGCATCCTCCTAGGACTGTGCAGAGGACAATGGATAGGGAGAAGGTATCTCCAAAGGTTGTGTGGACTCAGAGGGAGTCATGAGACTAAGAGGGAGTTCAAGTTCATAGGGAGTCGTGAGGCTCAGAAAGAGATTTAGTCGCTCAGTGGTAGCCAACCTTTAGGTCCATATGGGAGAGAGGCATTTTCCAAGAATTTCAGGCAGGTGTCATGGGTTGAGATAGGCAAACAAGAGGTTCATAGGTAGGAGTATTCTAGGAGCAAGATGTCTTTGTGGATGGGATCATGTCAATAAATAAGATTTTATTTATTGATCTAGGATGAATTCAATTAGGAGGACTGGAGAGCAAGATTTTCTTCAGTGATAGAGGTAGAAACCAATCAGGTGGATTGGAGAGCGGTTGTGGTAGAGAATCTAGTATGAGAGAAAAATCTATTTCCAGGTGATGATTGAGGATGGAATGTCTCCCTCGATAAGAGAGAGTGTTGATTCTTTTGTAGCATCAAGAGGCATTCCCACTTATGGAGTGTCGTGAGAATTCCGTCCTTGCTAAGAGAGAGTGTTGATTTTTGTAGCTTCAAGTAGGTATTCTAACATGAATATAGGTGTTGGGCATGTGGTAATCATCATGAGTATCGCATCATACTTTCGGTTTGGTGAAAACCCTATTAGATTTGAGTGGGGTATTCATGGGTTTAGTGATGGGATTTGTGGGATTATGTTGGGGATTTACACCCAAAAGGAAATCCTAATTTCATGTTGACTTGTGGAGGTATTTCTTGTTGGAATGTTTTACAGGAAGCGTGTGCTTGTCATTAATGACAAGAACAAAAAAAACGATGGAAAAGAGGAAAAGCATAAGCCTAGGAGGAGAAGAAAATAATATGCAGAGATCAAAGCTCAGAAGGGAAAGCACAATACATAAACGTGATCCATATCAAAATCCTTGATCATGGATCTGCTTCGAGAGTCTTCACGACCATTGGATCAAATTAATTGAAGGATAGGATAAACAGGGAGAAAAGTTTGATATTTGAAATCCTCAAAGTCTAGAGAGCTGGAGAGCTGGAGTAAGTTCCAGCCATTAGATCATTCTAAAGTGGAAATATAGGATAAGTTAGAAGAAGGGCACACTAATCTCAGCGGCCAATAAATGGGCACTTAGATCTATAGTCAACAGGGCATATCAGACCCCCCCAACCTTTCTGCCATTAACCGTGGGGGGGGGGACGATCCGAGTTGGTGGTATTTCCCATGTGGGACCCTCATACATGTCACCTTCCTATCTACTCAAACCCCCCTTGCTCATTACCACTTACTTCCTAACCCCCCCTCCGAGTATACAACCAAGCCACTCACACATACCACCTCAGTGTTTTAACGTCACACTCCACTACCTGCTACACGTCACACTCCAATACCGCCCTTTGCCTCCACACTTCACTACACTACCTACACGTCTCACCCACACTAGCAGACCACCTCAACAAGGACATGTGGCAACCCATGTCAGCAAGGACATGTGGAAGACCACATCATCAAGTACACATGGAATAATTAGATGATGAAAAGTGTCAAGAGGAAATTGGCTCGTGCCATGTCAAAAAGTGATGTAAGCAAGCTACGTCACTCCGGGAGATTTACTTCGAGAGTTTCATCACCAAAAAATGTCAAAAGTCCCGAAGTCCCGAAGGATGAAGGTCTGAAGTCACTCACAGCTGTCTGATCTGAAGATCACTTCGGGTGCATTCTCAACTATTGATCTAGTTCAGTGGAAGGACAGTGTAAGTGGAAGTGTTAATTGACAACAAGCGGTCTGCACCGCCTATGACTTATTCAATAGGTGACCACTCTCGAGGAGAATGAAGCAATGATTATCCTAAAGTCCCTAAGTCCTAAAGAAGACCCTGGCCATTGATCGCCAGGAGGTGTATGTGTTAGAAGATTATGCATTCAGGTGAAAGCACTCCAGGAGAAACGAGTGCATAGGAGTTGAAACTCCCAAAGCCTGAAGTGCCGAAGTCACTAATGATCATTGATCATGTAGGAGGGTATGTGTCAATAGATCATTGACTCTGGGTGAAATAATTCATGAAAAAGTGAAGCACCGAAGAAACAAAAAGGTCAAAGTCCTGGAGCGGAGGATAGTCATTGGATTAAAAAGGACATATGCCAGTAGCTATTCCATTTTGGAAGATATATAGTTAGAAGAAACGAGGAGTTGATATTCAAAATCTCTGAAGTCTGGAGACCCAAAGGAGATATCAACCATTGATCCGAGAGGGACATGCATCAGTGGATTTTCAACTCCAGAAGATTGGCATACAAAGGAAAGCAAGGTTTGAGATTTGAAACTCCCAAAGCACGGATCATGAAATAAATCACATCCATTGATTTAGGAAGGTTAGATATAATCCACAGATGGTGAAATAATAAATCTGAACTGTCTGTTCAGGAGCACCATTAAGATCATGATATCGATGGTCCCATCGCATTGTGGGGATTGAAGATGATTGAACTTTAAAAAGTTGAAGGTGAGCTGCAATCGAAACCACAGTTTTGGAGAAAGGACACATGGAGGATCAAGGTAAATTGTGGCAAAAAAAATAGTTTTATTCAAACCACCTTTGGATGCACCTGCAATCTCGTGGTCACATAAGATCATCGCCCAAGGTCATTTTGAGAAATAGAGCTAGTACTCACTAGACCGAGATTGGGAAGAATTTTTTTAATAGGTGTTTGGTCACCGCCAGTGTTGGCCCTTGGTTATGGAAGCAAGAAAAGATCAAGGAAGAAAAGGGAGAATGCAAACTTCACGGAAGACACAGTGACTGTTACTGGGTCGAAGTGAGCAAAAGAGCAGAAAAGGTAGAGCAAGGTAAGTTGTTGGATGAGGATATCAAGGATGATAGATAAGAAAGAAATAAGGATCGTGGACAAATCAACAAGCAAATAAAGCCACCATTGGATGCTTTGGAGCACCACTCGAGAAGGAAGGAAAGACAAGCTGGCGAATCCCTAAAAATAAGGGTCAAGTTAACCTAGGGTTTTAGACACCTAGGGTTTTGGTATTTAGGGTTTTGGACACCTAGTTTTTGGCCTAAGGATCTCGATGAGTCATTGTAATGTATAAATAAAGGTCAAGAGGACCTGGGTCAGGTTGTGCGTTCAATATTATTGTTGTTTTCAGAGTTGTGATTGGTATGTTGTGAGAGGTTATTGTTGCGAGAGAGAGAAGTGTTGGGCATGAGAGCCTTTTGGTATTGTAAGATCTTCAACTGGGTGTGAAGATCAACCTTGCAGCTGGGTGTTCAGGGAGGGTAGAGAAAGAGAGGAGAAGAGAAAAGATCTGCTAGCTAAAAGAACATAACATAACTGTATTCTCCATATTAATACATTATAAAGCACAGTTTTTTGGACGTAGCCCTAGGGAGAGGGTGAACCACATATATTTTGTATTGTGTGTGATTGGTATTCTGTCTCTATCATTGATATACTATGATTGCATTATTGTTTTAGATCTGATAAGTAGATGTGTAGAGTAGATCTAAGCTGGTAAATGATATATGAATGCTGCGTTATTATTGCCTTAGATCCCCTTGATATTCCCCTTGGTTGTAGACATATATGTCTTGCAACCCCCCAATAACTGCATTGGTTGAGACTGCATCTGCTTCACAGGTGCCACCAAAAGGGCAAGTAGCTAGGGCTTGTTGGTGTGCTCTTGGAGCTGAACCCTATGTCTGCCCCTATGCCAACAAATGGTTTCATTGCCGGGACCAAAATCGTCTTGAGGGAATGTCAAGGTGGTTTCCATTGAAGACAAATACTCAAAAGTGGATAGAGGATCAAGAAAAGGACTTCGTTGAAGCCCAGGATAAGAACCCTAATCTTAGTGCAGAGGATTGGTTGGAGAAATATATCTTTACTTATATACATAGAATTTTCTTTCGAGGAATCCATTAAGAGCTGTATCAGTGGCTAGCTAGATTAGCAGATACCCAATTTGAGATTCCATCTAGACCTCCTGTGGTTTGGACATCGAAGATGATCAAGAAGGTCAAAAGAGTTGATAACGCTGTATCACAAGTAGTAGATCACTAGTTTGATAGTACCATCAGAGGGTACATCACAGAGTTTGCTATCGACAGAGTAGAGTCATACAACCAAGCTGAGAGATATTTCTTTAAGGGACCCAGAGGAAAAAATTTACAATTCCTAAAGTTGAGACTCAAGATGCTATTGCATGAGAAGAACATATTGAAGATACAATAGATTGGTCAGATCTAGAAAGGCTAATGTTCAAAAATTTGGATAGTGACAACGACATAAAAGTTGGACATACGCACAGTGGGAGAGTGTTCAAAGAAGTCCACCTTGCGAACCTGTTTAAATAGAACTATGAAGACAAAGGTTTCTACAGTGGAGAAGAGGCATATCTAATGGATGAAGAGAACTAAGAACCCACTAGGAGAGAAGGAGGAAAAGTTGAAGAGCTTCGCTGGGAAGAACCTGAAACTTCAGAAACTGGGTAGATTGTTGAAGTAAGTACTATTATCCTTCCTGTTTATTCAATAGTATTAAGAAATCAGAGTAATCCCAACCACCAAAGCTTCCAAATCACTATCACTATTAGTCCACCACATACTCAGTCGGGTACCCCAAGAAGATATATGGAAGATGCGATGAGGCTTCCTATTTTTAGGGGAGATGGATCTGAAGATCCTGATCAAGACTGGTTCCTATGTGAAGCCGTATGGAATATTAAAAATGTCACTGATGAAGCTGTCAAAATAACCCAGTTTAGTACCACTCTAAGGGATCACGCACTGAGTTGGTACATGAAGCTTGTCCAAGGACTTGCAAAGCCTAAGCCACTGAATTAGATTAGGAATGCATTGATTGCAGAGTTCAATAAATCCAAGTTAGAGTCATAATGTATTATAGAGCTGAAAGAGATCAAGTAGAAGGTGGCTGAACCTATTTGGGAGTTCGATCAAAGATTCAAAACCTTAACAGGCCGATTAACTTTTCATATACCAGATGAACATAACAAAAAATGGTTCATTGCTACCCTCTTACCCCACATCAGAGTTCCTCTAATGCAATAGAAGATTGCTTCACAGTCTGAGGTACTGGAAATCGCCATGAAGTTAGAATCAACCCTTATGGGAGAATCCAGCTTAGGTATGAGTTAGATATTGAGTCAACTAACTAGTTTATCTTTGTTGGTCGAAGATATGAAGAAAGACAAGGGAAAAGAAAAAAGAGAAGACATCTGGTGTGTCAGATACTGATTAGAAGGCTATGAAAAGGAGCATTGTCCATTATTCAATGAATACTTGGATTGTGGAGCTTCGAGCCCTTTGAAGCAAGTCACCTTACCCTGGTGCGAGGTATGCAGAAATAGACATCACCCTGGTGAGTGCTACTACATGCAAAAGTATGTTCAGACACCTACAAATTTGTATTGTGTGTTCTGTAAGTCCATGGGGCATGGTGATAGGGATTGTAGGGATTACGATCTCATGCATGAAAGGTTGAGAGACATATATAATATTTAAGGTGAAGTGCAACAAGAAGGAAACACTACATAGTATAACTCCCCTGGGAGAGGAAACTTCAATCCTCACAGTGGATTCAGACGAAGAGGACATGGAGGAGGAATGGGTCGAGGCCGAGGACATATAATCTGTTATAACTACACCCAACCAGGAAACCTCACTAGGGATTGTCAGAATCTTTGTACCACTTGCAACTACTGCAACTCATTTGACCATGTTATAGAAGACTGTCATGTGCTACTAGCTAAGATTCAGTAGAGAAGAGGACCTCAGTAGAACCCGCAAGTGAAAATGATATACATTGAACCTCATGGAGAAGACCCTAGAGTCATTGTTATAATTAGAGGAGGTGTTGTTATAGGAGAAGAAAAACCAACCGAAGAAAAGAATACATAAGATTCAGGAATCAGGAAAGATTCAGAGAAGACACAAATGTTTGATGCAAGGAAAGAAAGACAAACATTTGAGGAGGCAAGAAACAAATTCAGAGGAGACCAAGGTTCCTTATCAAAGACAAGACCATAAGTGAGCTAATATGGAATGCCTCTAGCATTTGATTAGTCTACTTCGCCAAAAGAAAGAAAAGAGGTAAGCAAGCTCATGGAATTCCTATATACTTGTATTAAGTTGGTTCAAGATGAAAGCGTTGTACAAGAGTTACAAAATTTAATCAGGAAATATGAGCTAGGAAAGATAGATCCCTTACTGAATAGGAAATACACTAAATCGGTAAGAAGAGAAGGACAAACAAATAATTACATTTGAATGCTCAAATAGCAGAGTATGAGATAGACTATGTGGTCCTCGACTTAGGGTCGAAGGTCAATGTCATGACGAAGCAAACCTAGGCACTGATGGGAAAACTGAAGTTGATCCATTCCCCTATCAGGCTTAGGATGGCCAATCAACAAGCTGTAATCCCCTTTGGTAGATTGGAACATGTCCCTGTGGACATCGACGAAGTAAGAAAGTTTGCATATTTTGAGGTAATTGAGATATTTAATGATAGATGTCCTTACCCCATGCTGTTAGGAATTGATTGGGCTTTCAATAATTCCACGGTGGTTGATTTAAAGAAAATACGTATGAATTTTGAAAGAGATGGCCTTAGGTTCATCACACCTTTATATCCAGATGAAGGTCAATGGTACACATAAGCCATCAGAGAAGAATACCACACATATGCACTATATAATATATACAAGCTAACAACTAGACAATAGGATTACATTAATCCAACAATCGATGGGAATCTAAGCTGGTGAAGTGATAACTAATGCTCATCAGAATCAGAAGAAGCACTGGAGAACTGGCATAATAAAATGTATGAAGTATCTACAAGAAGATGTGCTAGATTAACCAGAGAAGTTCACTATATTGGCACAACAATAAGCAACTTACCCACCTTTGATGGTATGAATCCTTTAGAAACCTTCTTGTTGGACTTTGGAGAAAGTGTAACAATATAGCATAGATTACTGGGAAGGGACGAGGCCCTGAAATACACACAAGCAAGATGGTGGGGGACACATAAACACAAAATTACAGAATGGGTACAATGTTGTACCCTGATGACAACGAGGTTCTCAACACAGGTAGAAGGATGCAAAGTTCACTACACAGGTCAAAGCTACCCAAAGGACCATGTGCGAAGTTGTGAGGAAGCATGGAGTAACATTCCTTAAGAGCAATGGGTGCACAAATTCGTTAACACGCTGGACACGACACCTATCAAATGATACCTCCAAGCCGAGTTGCACATCATCACCATAGAATGGGAAGGTATGAATCATAATTTTGTAACTACCTTCTTATTTGAAATTTAATTTCCTTCAGTAGATCAAGCACAAAAAATTGTCAAGAAGAAATTGTTTGAGGAGGCCTCTATCCTCTCTTTAGAGAAATAAGAGGATGAATGGACTGCACCTCTCCAGAAATTGCAAGGTTGTTACAACATCAATGCTGATGAAGATGATGATCCTAGGAAGGTGAACATTGCAAAAAAAAAAGGCCAATGAGATGTGGAAGGACCATGAGTTGAGTTACCATTTATTGGACAATCGATCAAGATTAAGAAGGTTAATATTGGAACAAAGCAGAAACCAAAGTTTGAAAATGTTGGAGATTACTGGGATGATGCTACCATTGATAAAATTACAGAGTTACTGCATGAATATCAGGACTTGTTTCCAACCAAGTTCACTGATATGATGGGCATTAAAGGGCGTATGGGAGAAATGAGGATTCATTTAAAACTAGATGCAAGACCAGTCAAACAGAGACCTTACATATTGAATACCAAATATAAGGAGAAAGTGAATATCGAGCTCAACAAAATGCTGGAAGAAAGGATTATAGAACCTATGGAACAGTCAGAATGGATCAGCCCTATGGTGGTACAAGATAAGAAGACATGAGAGATTGGGATATACGTAGATCTTAGGAAACTGAATGATTCTTGTTTGCATGACCCCTTCCCTACACCATTCACTGACGAAGTGTTAGATAATGTGGGAGGCCAGGAAGTATATTCTTTTACCGATGGATTTTCAGGATACCATGAGATCTAGATTGCCAAGGAAGATCGCCATAAGACCAAATTTGCAAGAGAATGGGGATATTATTAGTATACAGTGATGCATTTGGATTAAAGAATGTCCCAACCATCTTTTTCAGGGTGGTGGTTGAAGCATTCAAGAAATTTCTGCATAAATTTCTAGAAGCATATTTTGATGATTCGACTCTTTTTAGTTTGTTGAAAAATCATATTGAATGTCTAAGGACAATGTTGGATAAATGCAGGTAGTGTCAAATTTCCTTGAACCTAAAGAAATGAATTTTATTTTCACCATTTGGAGTTCTATTAGGTCATATTGTATGTAAGCAAGGGTTGCTGGTAGATCCATCCAAGATTGCCATTATAGTTGATCTACCCCCTCCTACTTCAGTTAAGCAGTTGCACTCTACGTTGGGACACACATGATACTACATGAAATTCATTAAATGATATGCTCAGATTAAAACACCTATGGAGAAGCTATTGAAGAAGGATTGTCAGTTTACTTGGACAGAAGAATGCCAATAGAGCTTCAACACACTGAAACAAAAAATGGTTACTACACCGATTCAGGTTTTCCCAGATTGGACCAAGGAGTTTCATGTGCATGTCGATGCATCTTCCATTTCTTTAGGAGTTGTGTTAGCACAATATGGAGGAGGATATATTGACCACCCATTAGGCTTCGCTAGCAGGAAGCTATCAATTGCTGAAATTAATTACACCACCACTGAGTGAGAAGGGTTAGACATGGTGTATGTATTATAGAAATTCTGCCACCACTTGTTGGGAGGACACTTTAAAATGTTCACTGATCACTCCGCACTGAAATACCTAGTCAACAAGCCAGTGTTGGGGGGAAGGATATGCATATGGCTTCTTCTATTTCAGTATTATGATTTTGAGATCATAGTAAAGCCAGGGAGAATGAGAAAAGGTCTTGACCACTTGTCAAGGTTGGAAAATGGAGAAGAGCCGACTAGTTTAAAGGATGCACTGCCGAATGCACAACTATTGGACATTAGAAAGATTGATGACCACTTCACAGAGATAGTCCAGTTCCTGTCAACAGGAATGGAACCTAGTGGGTATACAATTCCCCAGAAGAAACAGTTAGTAGTGCACACTGCAGACTTCTCATTTATAGTTGGACATCTATACAAGATGAGACTTGATGAGATATTGAGAAGGTGTTTTATGGAGGTAGAATGACCACTGATCCTCGTAGAATATCATGAGTGCATCGCAGGAGGACATTATGAAGGAAAATAAATTGTGCAGAAGGTTCTTAGAGCTAGCCTTTGGTGGCCTACCTTACACATAGATGCTAAACAATACTCCAGAGACTCCAATGTATGCCAAAGAGTTGGGAAACCATCCATAAGAGATGAAATTCCATTAGAACCACAAATGACCATACAAGCATTCGAGAAATGGGCCATTGATTTCATTGGACCTATAAACCCACTAGGAAAGTGTACAGGAGCAAGGCACATAATTACTGCGACAAAGTACTTGACTAGATGGGCTGAAGCAAGAGAAGTTAGGACTGTAGTGAAACTACAGCTGTGCGCTTCATATTTGATGACATCATAACTAGGTTTGGATGCCCAAAGCTCCTTATGAGTGATCAAGGTACACATTTCATCAATAATAAAATTGAGGCCCTAACTAAATAATTTGTAGTTCACCACCAGAAGAGCACACCGTACGATCCACAAGAAAATGGGACAGTTGAAGCATTCAACAAGATTTTGGAAACAACACTAACCAAGATTTACAGTGTGAACAAGGATGATTGGGATTTAAGAGTACTAGTAGTATTATGGGCCTATAGGACCACTTGCAAGAAACTAACAATGCAGACCCCTTTTAAGTTGGTATATGGTATTGAAGCTGTTGTCCCAATGGAATACTCGGTACCAAGCCTAAGAATTGCTTCCTTTATAGATATGGATGACCCTGGAGCTGTTCAAGAGAGGCTTGCACAACTGGTTGAATTAGAGGAAGATAGATTTATTGCGGGATTCCATCAGCAAGTTCAGAAGGAAAGAGAGAGGGCCTATCATGACAGGAACATCAATAAGAAGGCATTTAAACAAGGTGATCTAGTATTTATATATGACAATAAGTTCATAAAAAATCCGAGGAAGTTTAGAACGCATTGGCTAGGGTTGTATGAGATCGCTTATGTTACATAGGGAGAAGCTATGAAATTGAAAACTATGGATGGAGCATGGAAGGAAGGATTAGTGAATGGGAGTCGGTTGAAGTTGTACTATGACAACTAGCTGCCTCATAGCTCTCAGCAGAAGCATGAAGAAAAGGGTCTAGGTACCAGGTGCAATTGAAATTGGGTACTAGACACAGAAAATATAGTCTACACAAGGAGGAAAAAGGAGGCAAAGAACAGAAAGTAGAGGCTACACTTCGCAGTATGAAATCAAAGTGAAACAGGAAGATAAGATTTGAAGTGCCTCGGGATGATTCATAGGTGAGTGTTGGGGGTCTGTTGTCCCTTGGTTATGGAAGCAAGAAAAGATCAAGGAAGAAAAGGGAGAATGCGAACTTCACGGAAGACACAGTGACTATTACTGGGTCAAAGTTGTTGGGTATGTGTTATATTCTTTGCACGAGTAGTAGTGTCTGAGCGCCTGCGCCGAGCGTGCAGGGGGGTAAGAGGGGGGTGCAGGGGCAGCGCCCCCGATTTTTTTTTTTTTGGGCCGACATATTTTCGCCGGTTTCGGGCCGACATATTATCGCCGGGCCGACATATTTCCGGGACCACATGATATTAAGTGGTTTTCGGCACATGGTTTTTTGCCGATGGTTTTCTATTTCCGGTTAAGGAATTAGGGTTTTGGACTAATCCAGGTCATTGGGTTAGGGTTTTGGATGCCGCTGGCTCCTATATGTATATTGTATTGTAAAC